>SNVD02000548.1:0-136993 GCA_013180625.2 Boswellia sacra
AAATTATTGCATTATTTTGGCTATAGCAGTTGTCTTGGATCCGAGATACAAAATGCAATTTGTGAAGTTTGCATATAAAAAACTTTATGGGGATGATTTTGAGATTAAGTTGTCTAAAGTTAGAGAGAAGATGTTTTCTTTGTACAATGAGTACAAAAGAAATCCAACTTCTAGTGTATCTTCTTCATCCAGAGATCCTGATGATATAATTAGTCAAGACATGACTACTCAGAAAGCTGTAGAAGCTATTCTTTTATAGGTAAAAAACACTAAACGTTTCATCCAAATCTATATATTTGTGTAATATTTGTGCTATTTACTTGTTCATTTTTTTAATGATTATTATTTCGTATGATATGCATAGGAATTTGATCAAGTTGACAGTTTTAGACAAACAATTTCAAATCAAAAGTCACAATTGGAGTTATATTTGGATGAACCAAGGACAGAATTGTCAGCCAATATGGATATTCTTCTTTTTTGGAAAGGAAATGAGTTTCGTTATCCTGAAGTTGCTTGTATGGCTCATGATATTTTAAGCATTCCAGTTTCTACAGTTGCATCCGAGTCAGCTTTTAGTGTTGGTGGACGAGTTCTTGATCAATTTAGAAGTGCACTTACACCGGATACAGTAGAGGCTTTGATTTGCACTAGAGATTGGTTGTTTGGACAACAAGGTAACTCTTTCAACAATTTATTTTTGTTTTCTTCCTCTATAATTTGTTTTATTATGTTTATAAATACTTCTTTATTCATTTTATAAATGATTGGATTCCATAGAAACTGAAAGTCTAAAGATAGATGAGTTGACTGAAGATGTAATGAACTTGAGTATCAACCAACAAGCTGGAGAATCGGCTGGTAGTTCTTCCATGACATGAACGTCTTAATTGTGTAAGTGCATAATTCATTTACATGTGAAATCTGATTTGGTAATTGAAGACTTGAAGTGTATCGTAGTTTTCATTGTTATGGTTTATGAGATCATGAACAAATTGTAAACTTTCTCCTCGGTCATAACCGTGTTAGCAGGTCATAACCGTGTCAATCAGGTAGTGTCAATAATTTAATCGTGTCTTAATCGTGTTAAACAGGTCGTGTTCGTGTCTAACACGAATACGACCCGTTTATTATTCGTGTTAGCGTGTCGTGTCGTGTTATCCTTTTATTAATCGTATCGTGTTCGTGTTGAGTCACAATGACACGAATAATAAACGGGTCGTGTTCGTGTCGTGTCAATTTTTATCGTGTCACAACTCGACACGATAAGAACACGACCCGCGAACACGAATTGCCACCCCTACGCACGCTAGCTTGTATCTTTGCCAGCTTAAGACAACAAGAATGATGATGACATACCATTTTTTCACATATTGACTTGGTGGAGTCTAGATAGTGATAATGACTCAGATGAATATTTTAGAATCACTACTTCCCCAAAATAATTATGTTCTTCTCAAATCAAGCCTATATGACACTTGTAATATAACTTTTAAACTTTAAAATAAACTTTAGGACTTTTGACTTATCATGTAAACTTTCACCAAGAAAGTAATTTGCTTTTATTTTCTTTGTTTGCTTTTGTTCCATATTAATCATAATTACAAGTGACGAGTGTCCTGTCCTATAGAACATGTCTTATAGCTTGGATAGTACCTAGCCCTCTCTCTAATATAAATAAAAGCTCTAGCTTCTCTTGGAGAAGCATAGACGAGACCGCTTTTAAAAAATAGCAGCATTAAGCATTTTTCTACAACTATCTCTATTTGGTATGCATTTTTCTACAATTATCTCTATTTGGTATGGTTTTTTTATCCTATTTGAAGTTATTCTTTGAACCATAAGAGTTTCTTTGATTATGTGCTAGCGTTAGGAGGGCATAAAAATGTGGAGTTGTCATGAAATATTTTGGTTCAGAGTTAAGATTTCCAAGTTATTGAGAGTATGAAAAGCTCCGTCATCTCTGGTTGACATTTCGTGAACTTTTTTACGAAACACAAAAACCCATTTTATTACAAAGTAAATGGTAAAAATATTGAAAACGCTATTTCAATCTTCCACAAACTCGCGTAATAAAGCCAATGCAGCGTCAAAATAGGTCAAAGCTTGTTATTTTTCTAAAGCATTTATTCATTCTTTGTTACTTTATGGTCAATAATCCATTACTGATTAGTAGAAAAATTACTCTATAGTTTGTAGTAGCCTAAATTTGTAAGGGTAATTTATGTTAAAGATATTATGGCTCAAGTTGACTTTTCAGGGGATCTTGTACGGTCTAAATTTAATGTACGAGTATCATGATTTTATTGAAATATTTAGTGATTATAATTTTTATACAATTCAAATTCTATAATCTGATTTCAAAGTCTATGCGATAAAAATTCACCGGAAGAGGAAAAAATAAAAAAAATTGATAAAAGTTACATCTCTAATAGAATTTTGTTATATAAATTATTACATTACGTTGTATAGTTTGAATTGTATAAAGCTTGTAAGTCTAATATTGTTATTAATTTATTGGGTTAAAGAAGAGAGTCACTACCACTGCCATGAAGAAACGCTGCACATCAAAACAATCATAGATTAGCTCAACTATTTATTGGCATGACCATATATAATCCAAATGATGATTTTATTTAATTTTAGGTTGTAACCAAGATGGTAAAAATTATTACATAAATTACATGCAGCAAATCAGTAATTTTTTCTGCATGCAAAGAAAATTAACCGACCATAACGAAATTGATTAAATATATAGTATCCATTGTTCAAATTTTGGCCGCACGCCAGCTCGTATCGGTGCTTGCAAATGTCTGTTCAGTTTCACCCTCACCCTCCACGGCAGCGAGTGATTGCTGAGCAGCCGCGGGTGTAATCGTTAGATGGCTTACCAAGATGCGTCATCTTCTCCTCGGTGCTGCCCGCTAACCCTCTGCCATGTTCTTCACGGTTGTTGATGCCCAATAACCCTCTACCGCCAGATGCCTCCACATGGCTTACCATCACCATGCCAAATAGTGCCAAGCACAATAGCCACAACTTGATCTTAGAGGCTTCCATCACTCTCTTTTATATATCTTTTATGGCTATGTGTTCTTCATTATGAAACCTTATTATGACATTTTATAGATTCTTAATTGTGGGTTTAACTTAGTAATTAACTTTAATTAGAGATGTTAGTTCTATACTTTTCCAAATGTCTTAATGTTTAGACCCTTTTTTGTTGTTGCTTTGGGGAGTTTTTCTTAAGTTGGATGCAATAGCGATTTTGTTTTGGTTGTTATTGTTTTGCAATTTTAGGAGTTCCATTTTTTATGTGACTTGGTCCAAACCAGGTTGTTTCTTAGTCATTCTCAAACAATTTACATGGAGAATTTGTATATATAGTATTGGTAAGTAAAAAATTAAATAAACTTCTATATTCAATCCAGTTTACAACTATTAGTCTATTAGTGGTGGACTAGACATTTCACTCTAATTGTCATCTAACTATTTGCGATTGTAATTAATTTAATTAATATACAATATAAGTCTGTCCTCTATTCAGGGTTAAGTTTCGCCTTCAATTCAACCAGTTCGAAAGACAGGAGAGCAATACCGAAAAATTTGATCTAAAAGAAAAGTGTCATATCTGCCAAACCAAACGGCCTTTAGTACTACCAACCATCATATCAGCTTCTCAACTCTCATTAATTTTGTGTGGCATGAAGCCGCAACATGATTATGATAGGGAAGAATGAATCACCTCTATACTACAGAACCAGAAAGTAACAGGATTTATCACACCAACTTTAAATATGATCCGGACACTAATTTGAGCCAACATGACAAAGTTTAAACCAGAAGATTCAGAATATCTATGAACACTTTATCGCAGGGGGCTGAAATATGTGAATCATTTTTTAAAACTAAACGGCAATCAGTGGTAGACTGTAGCAATCATATAAAGCCGAACTTTCTCAATATATGTCTATGCTCATTTCATTGGCAATTCACGCTTTTCCTTTGAAGTTTCTTCTTATTACAAAAACTACCTATTAAATCCTCCTGAACATTTTAGCATCAGACCATCTCCTTAGCTGCTTTTTACATGTCTTATGACTCCAAAATTCCGTTGAGTGCTAGAAAGTGTACCACACACTTTATACAATCAGGTACTGAGAAGATGTGTAGCTTGGAAATCATGCTCTGCCAAATTCTGATATTCAATTCTCATATCTACACAGTACTTTGCTGGAAATCATGGTTAACCATTTACAGCTACGGCAGGGCTAGACTTCTTCTTCCTGTCACTGAAACTACGACAACTGCCCAAGCTTGGAAGGCAGCATTGCACAGACCTCATCGGCTTCTCATCCATCATGGGATCCTCATTAGCAGTCCTCTCACTACTACAGAGAGAGTTCGCCCCAGACACATATGGGGTACCATTCGCGGATTTCAGAGGTACAGCAAGTATGGTAGGCCTAACTTCGGTGCTCCCATTGGCCTTGTTCTGGCTGCTGCCTGAAGTATACTGTTTATCAACGTCTTCTTCTTCTGGACCTTCTCTAATGCTCTGCTGGAACAGTTCCCCTAATTTCATTTTCTTCCCGGTTGGGGATGGTTCAGGAATTGAACCAGGAGATCCGCCCACCAAAGGGGTTTTGTTGACTTGAGGTGTCCCAGTAGGGAAGCTCTGATGTACTGGGGTATTACCACGGGATGGGGTAAAATCTGCAAAAAATAGTTGAGAGAAACTAAAATGAAAAAATGAGGGTAGAAACAACGAGAACAAGCAAAGAGACAACTTTCTGTTTGAATAAAAGAGGCTTTGCTTTCAAAGATTCAAGACAGATCGGTAAACAAACATAAACAGGTCGTAACTATCAGAAAAAGGGAACTAAGGAGACCAATTACGTTTTCCAAAGACCAATGAGCAACTTCTTCGCTAACTATTCAGGTCAGTATTTGGACGTTTCTGAGATCTAAATATAGATCAGAGTATCCTCCATCTATATATTAAAGGCACAGCTTAGACCACTCAGACACATACTTACCTCCATTAACACTGTAAAAATCATCATCACAATCAGAATCTAACCAAGGTTGAGAATCAAAAAACGTCTCCTCTTTACTACCTGCATAGACAAAAGAAAGATATATGTTTAAACTTCAAAGAACAGGAGCTCACGGAGAATTACTCGAAAAGAAAAAAAACATTTCAATTCATGTATTAACTAAAGTATACCTGCTAAAATTTCTACCTTACAATATATATATTTCAAAAAGATTAAAGAAAATGGAATTGAATTTTGCATCAGTATAAAGGATCTCTTCTCTAACATTCCTACTCATTTTTATGCATTGTGTCATAGTTCTGGGCAAGACAAAAAAAATTGACTCCTAGAACCCAGAAGCCAAACACCTTTGTCAGTAAAAGATTAGAATCAATTGGTAAGTGAGTAGAAACAACCAATTAGAAAATCAGTGAAGCTAGCAAACCATATGGAAATCATGATGTCTTGGCCATATATACTCTAGGCTTTAATGTGTATATCATGGACTCTGGTCGGTTTCATAACAATTCTTTTCTGACGGTACAAGGAAAGTTCAATTTCGAATTGGCTATTAACTAAAAGCCATAACTAATGGTGGGGCTATCACAAAGAATGATCCATGTGAAACCCATGAAACATTACTGCTATAACAGTGAAAACAAGAAGGTCCCCATCAAGAAATTAGCCAAATCAGCAGCAAAATATGCAACATCAGCCTAAAAGACATATCGAGAAGATGATTTGGCTATCCGCAGCTTTATCCTGAGGTCTCCAATGACCTAAACACAAAAATAACTAAAAGACACTAAATATTTCACATATACTTAATAATAGTCCTGGTAGTTTACAAGGAGCTCTAGAGACCACAAAACCACTCATGTCTCAGCTCGCTAGGGTATTTCTGCAAAGTTTCACCACAAGTACGAAATATCTTCAGTCTGATTGTGATATTCATAGAATCATTCACTTCCACTTAGAAAGCAGGGGTCACATTCATTTCCCAGATTGTGGTCCATCCATCCCCAGCCTTTCTCAAAAGTAACTACAATAAATAGCACGATCCATCTTTCATCAACAAGGCGAAAACTAGTGGCCCTGGTGGAGAATACTTTGCAGAGGCCAAAAAATTACTCCCAAGAAAATTCATCACTACTGAATAAAAGAAGCAAAATGAACTAGAAACGTAATTCCCTCCGGGTCATTAATCCAAGAGTTCAGAAACTGCCTCAGCACAGAAAAGGGTTCATTTCTTTACCAACTAGTGAAAATCAAACATCCGTAGAGGAATGTCATTAGTTTTATTCTCCACTACATGGAGTGATGGCTTTCTGTCATCATTACTTGTATGGAACATCTGGATTCTGGGTCGACTTCCAATCTATACAGCGATGGCCAGCCCACAACAGCTGTCAAAGGGCCATCATCACCTAGTTAAGATCTCACCAAAATAGATTCGCTGGAGTCCATTCTCACAACCAAATACACACTATAGATTTCTCAGTCCGAAACTTTTACACTGCATACAATTGCCCCAAAATCCAACGACAATTGTTCTTGCCCTCAAAGTGGAAGCACTTAGTAGAATGAAGCACATAACCAAACATCATGGAAGAAAAAAAATTGATAAAATGGTATTATAATTCTATCTTGCTATAACAGACTCTAGACAAGAAGCCCTTAATCTCAATTACAAGCAAATCTAATTTACTGGCACAGAAACCCTTTTATCACGTCTTTTCAGGATAATGATTAACAATTATGTATATAATGTTTCACAAAGATCAAATAGGAGAAGCTAGTGTCAGATAATATTTATTGGTAAACAGATAAAAATTAGATAAATTAAATTAAATGATAGAATTGGCCATCCAGGAAACAAAAAGATTTTATACAGGACAGAAGCTTTAAACAAAAAAAAAAAAAAAAGAACGCCGTGGTGTATTTACTAGCCATGCTGAAATCCATAGATGTACAAGATCGAGTAGCTCATAACAAATTTACGATAAAAAAAAGAGGCTAACATTGAGAAAATAACTCTAAAATAAATAAAATAAAATAAAACGATCTGAAAAGAGAAAATTGACAAGCAAACCAGTAGAACCAAAATTTTTATAAAAGAATAAAAACATAAACTTTTAATTACTGGAATACTAACAAAATAATAAAACCACAAAAACAGTAAACCATTTTCTTATGATATATAATAAAATTAGAAAAAAAAATGGCATCGTAGCGTAATTTCCATCGAACCAAGAAATATAATTTTAAAAGAATTTTTTAAAAAATTAAAAAATGATGTGCTACTGTTCATTCAGTTATGCACATAAAGTAACTCTGACAAACCCCACTTCCCGACCCAGTTCAGATTCAAACATAAATTATATATATTTTCATATTATAAGACAATAAAAAATAAATAAATTTGATTCGATTGTATTTAGAAAAGAGCGAAAGCAGAGTATGCAAGAAGGAGAGAAACTTGAAGGACATACCAAGGTGTCTAGACGCGTTGGTTGACCAATCGGCGCGGGGAGGATGGCCATTGGGAAGTGGTTTTTCTTTTATGGGTGAAGGCGGCAGGTTCTGATTTTTAGAGTCAAACGACGACATGCCGAGTTTCATGGCGGATTCCGGAGCTCTCTTATGCATTGACGATACGCATGAACCCATCTCTCTCCGTCTCAAAAACACACAAAACACTACAACTCAAAACGCCAATACTCTAACCATCGTCTCACAAAACCAATACCAAAGAAAAACGTGTAGCTTTGGAGACGCACAGAGAAAAAAATGTGAAACTTTTAGAGAGAGAAAGTATAAAGTGAATTAGAAGAGATGAGAAGGGGAGAGGAGAGTGGAGGGCGTGGTTTTGGCGTTATGTTAAAGGAGAGTGGAAAACCAAAAATCAACTCACACACAGAGAAAGAGAAGAGAGAGAGTTGGACGTTAGAGGGCAGTAATAAGTTTTGCAGACTTTAAACACTGTTGTATTAACTTTCAGATTTTTTTTTTTTTTGGATTTTACGCGCAGAGCCCTCAAAAAATATTATTGGAAAGGAAAATATCTCATATCCGATTTGATAATTGGAAAGACTTTATAAAGTTTTTATGTCAAAATTAAATTGTCAATCTTATACTATGATTTATATGGAAATTATTTTTTTGTATATTTGTGTTTTCTTTATATTGTTTATCTTATGTTTCAATTTACCTTTCACACTTTATATATATAATTTATTTGTGGAATATGAATAGTCAATAGACCAGAACGCAAGTATTGATGCAAAAAAATAGTGAAATAATAAAAAAAAAAACAAGTGTCGTGTATTATTGAGAGAAAAGAGAATAGGAAAAGGTTACTCTCTTGTCTCTTTTGAGGGGAAGGCTAACATGGGATTTTATATTTTTATTGCTATGTGCTATGCTATGATTTGGCAATCAATTTTTTTAAGAAAAAAAAATTGTGCATTAATAGATATAAATACTAGAAATAGTAAAAGTTTCGAGGATTACTTATCAAATTTGGATTTTCTCTTTATATAAAGTTAAGTTTCACTAAAAATCTTTAAAATGAGAATATGATTGAAATGAAAGTATAACCTAGGTTTCAATGACAAGTTTGATTATCAACACGTATTTATTAATTTTATAAGAAACAAAAAGTTTGACCAAACGTAGATTGATGGTCTCATTTAACTCGGTTTTTTACCACACAATTGAAGAAAATGTGTAAAGTATTGTACATCAATTCAAAGGCCTAAACTAAAGTCAATCCACCACATTTGTCATGATTTAATAATCTCGGCTCTAATTTCTAAATGGGATGCATCATAAGTGCCCCACACTCAAAGTTATTTACTTCATATATCAATATATGCAATATATTGTTATTTATTTATTTATGGGAAATCCCAAGTTTCAATCTTCATAGCTAGTTATGTACATTACACAGAGAAGAGGTGGGAAACAATTTAAACCTAAATAAAGCCTAAAGGTATGGAATCACTAACCTTTGGAATCTGGGCAAAGCTATGAAATGGCATGGGTCTTGCTGAAATCATATGTTTAATCATTATCTTGGTACTTTGGTCTAAAATTATTTAATTTGTCTAATATTTTATTTATTAGAAACTAACAAAATGGTCACGTCATGCACTTAGTATAAGGTTTAAACAATAAATGAATAAGATAGCCTCATCGTAGCATGATAACTTGTACATGTAGTTGTCCAATTGCATGCCATCCAATCTACCTAACAAAAGAAAATTAGAATTAATAGTAGTGACCCACATGGGTTGTTAATCAGATGTTTATATTTACGAAGCATTCTAGCCTAACAAAGCTTGACTTGACCCCCCAAAGCCAAGCTTGTGATCATTTCTATACAAAAATTCCCACTAAATTTAGGTTGACAAGATTCATTGCTTTGAATTCATTCCATTGCTTTGGATCTCATGCTTTGTCAACTTTTCTTAGATGCGGGAGTACAAATGCCATGTTTGTTCTTCTGATATTCATTATTCAACAAAATTCAAAACAAAACATCTATACTCGCCAAAGTGCAAGGCTTTAACTCTTTTTTTATTATGCCTTTGGCCTACTTCTTGTAGGAATATATATAGTTCTCCTCAATTGTACCTCTTCTCTTTAAGCTAGTTAGAGCTTTCTTCATGGTTGCAAACAAGAATATGTATATGTTGTGTATACTTGAAGTTGATTCGATTCGTAATGTGATATCATCCATTAGATGAAATTAGCAAATAAAGTTGAGATGAAATTAGTGTAGTCACACTTCAATTATGCCCCACTAATCTTAATTCGGATATAAGACAAGATTAAGTCGGGAAATGTGTTCATGTTATCATAGTCATATATAGGTAAAGTTGAAGTGGACAGCACTTACCGACACGGCAACACGTATTGCCATTCAGATTACATTCACATTATCTCAAATTAATTTGAGAGTTTTATCAAACATCGATCGTGGGTATGCCTTAACCTATTGTTGTGCATGAACATGGAAGCGGAAGCGGAAGCGGAAGCAAAAGCAAAACTAAGCTAGCCCTTCAGTTTTTGCGTTGATTGTGATAATTGAAGCCATGTGTAAAATTCTAGTTCTATTGTTATAAAGTTCAAAGTCTGAATTTGTTGGTTAACTAAAATCGATGATCTGGGAACTTCTTCTAATTATTTAACCTCAAAATTAGGCAGACGAAGCCTTCAATTTCTCTATCTATTGAGTTTGGTATATATCCTTTTCATTTTTCATTATCAATTCTTTTCTAGAAAAAATTTCTGGTCCTCTTGATGCACCTATGCAAAATGCACAAATTAATTGAAGTTGTGAATTTGGGTGCCGGGGGGTGTGTGGAGCGGGGTGTGGTGAAAAGAAAAAAAAAAAAAAGAAATATCAAAATGTAAAGAAATTATTTATCCTATTGCGGTGAGTGTGGATGAATTTAATATTAATTTCCATGTTTTTTACTATTGGAAAAGGCTTTGTCGTAATTGATTAATCTTAGTTCTTATCTATATCCAATTGTGGCCACAAGCTTTTGAAATTGATTGCTCATCGTGATGCATGATTCATGACTAGCAACTTGGTACTTCTGTGGAAAAAAAATGTAATTACCAAAGTTTAATATTATACCCAATTCTAATTGCAAATTGTTTCAGCAAATTAATCGATTGACTTATATAATACATGTTAGATTTTTGATAAAATTAATAAATAAAGTATGGATTTTATTTTGTTTTTAACTATTAACACATGTCTATCGTCATAGTAGGCTTTGACTACCGACCCTTCTCTCTCTTCTCAATTATGAAATTAAGATGCGGTGAATAATATAATATACATCAAAGCCTTTAAATAGAAAAAAAAAAAGTTGATTTGCAGAATCAGATACAATGAGTGGTGGGTGCATTAGAACACATGAAGTTGATGTGGGTGGGGGCCATTTTTGCGCATGAAAGTCCAAGAAAGAAGTGAGAAAATTTAATTACGTGTAATGCCCAAAATAGCACAAAATTATTATTTCAATTAGTGGATTCACAGGTCTCATCAATCATTCAATCAATCAATAAAGAATAATATAAATTGTCTCTGCATTTCTCATCCCCTCGAACCGATTGTCATATTCTAATATTTTCATATCACATCATTCCAATCTTGTAACCATTTGGAAATTCGAATTTAATAATTATTCTATCTTTGAAAAATGAGGAGTTTATGCGCTACCCACGTGGCCTCACTCACACGCAGCCAAAACGTCCCTAGCATTAAATTATATTATAATATACGTTTCATTACTTTGCCTGCTTGGTAAAACAATTAATACAAATCCAATAATATCATAAATAATATTTTTTTCTAATGTTTAAAATCATATATATAATGCTAGAAATCCATCCCTATATTAAATTATGGGATTTGATTTTGTATTGACTCAATAGCATTATCAAGTAAGTTTAAATCATTTAATTCATAAATATAAATGTTTAAATTGCCCAACAGCGCTGTGAAATCAATACCATTAAAAATGTGATTTATCATACATAAATTATGGTGCCTTTTTTATATCTAAAAAAAGAGAGCTATTGATAATCATAAAAGATTAAAGGTAGGTGTTCAACAAATAATTCAAAGGGCCTTTTGGCAATCCAATTTGGATGATTGCTTTGCTCCATGAATGTCACGAGAATGGCCCATCTTTGATTGATGGGCTTGCTCAGTTCTGTGTTCTCTTGTCATTCTGCTTCCTCATTAAATATCTTTTGTTTTCTTTGAAATTTTGTTGTGGAGACACTTATTAGTAATTTTCTTTTAACCCGAAAGGAGGGATATTATTATTATTATAATTATTATAAATCATTTTAAAAATATAAACTAGAGTCTCATAACTCCTGGAGCCAAAATACTAACAAGTAACGATTCAATTCACAATATATCTATTTAAAACAAAGAAAAACAATAAACAATCGGAGAATGAATCAACATAAATAATAACAAGAAAGTGGTTAAATACCTTATTAGAGTTTCTTGAAAATTGGTGAAGGGGTGATTTTCCACCAATGCAGGCTAGAAAAAGATAATCTAAGTTAGCCGACTTATTTGTGATAATATTATCCTTACAAAAATTTGTAAGAAGTAAATTTGCATGTGTTCCATTTAAAATTGATAAAGATTCCAACGACAAATTAAAGGCCAAGGAGGTTGAAAGTTTTTATTACAAAGAGAACCGATGATAATTGAACCAAAGTCGCATTCTAACCCAATGGCTGAGCTACACTATTTCATCAACAAATGTTAAAAATTTCGAATTGCTTAAAAATATTGATGAATCATAAAAAAGTTAGATATTTCAACTTATATTGGACGTAAACTTCAGGGAGATTAACATTTGGGGTGTTTTCGGGTGTGCGTATATATATATATATGTATGTATTTTTTTTTTCCAAATAGACGGACGTTAGCGTTAACGGCAATCTCAAGGGCTTTCATATGATTTTCCCTTCTCAAACGGGTCAAACTCAAGCGTCAAACCTAACCCACTCGTTCAAAAGTTTCGAGCCGATTGAGGAATTAAACAGCTCCCGCGCCATAACTTGACCTACCATCTTCTGCCACGTATCCTACCTTAGAAAAATAGTTGGTTGTTGTTAGGTAAAGTTTGTTGTTCATACGATGCCGTATGAAATTTACTAAACTAACAATTGATCTTCTTCTAAGCTTCTCTCGAGTCTCGACTCTAACCGATCATATCAAAAATCTCCACCAGACAGACCCGTAGGCAACTGAGCCGTGTCGGAATCTGGAAATGGTGGTCTCAGCAAAAATCGCACCGTCGATGTTATCATCAGATTTCGCCAATTTGGCATCTGAGGCCCAGCGGATGCTTGATTGTGGGGCCGACTGGCTCCACATGGACATCATGGTACTCTTAACTCTTTCTCTCTTTTAAATTAAATGCTTTTGATTGTTTGTGTCTTGTTGATTCGTATGCTGTAATAGATAATTAATTAATTCAGATTAAAATTAGGCTTTTCAATTAGAGTCTTAATGGATTTTGGTTAATTTAATTTATCTTTTTCAAATGCACTTATTTATGATTTGTCTATCAATTTTAATTTTACCTGTTGTTAGAAACGCAGGAGACTTCAATAGCTTATTTTGTAATTGTTGATAGTCCCTTTTAAGGGAATTTTATTTGCTTTACTGGCTATAAAGTTCCTGGAAGCTTACTGATTTATTTTTGATTGTCTTATTTGCAGGATGGGTATGTTTGACGCGCATTCTCACCATTTGAATTAGTATAATCTTTTTTTTTTATTGTAACTGTGTGTTTTTTTTTTTTGTCTTTTTTTTGGGGTTTTTTGAAACGATTTTTCTGTGTGTACTAATATGCATATATTTTTCTTTAAATTTTACTAGTTAAATATGGTTCCCCTGTATATTGTTTGAAACTGTCAAGTTCCTGGAAAGATGTTATTTCTTTAGTTAGTCTTATCGCCTAAATTAGGGCTCGCCCATGATAGTTAAATTCTTCAGCTTATAGGATTCGGGGTTTTTGTGCGGTTGTAGTGAACATCTGAAAGGAGTAGGTGACGACTGCAATTGGGTGAGCTCTGACTGTGTATCACTGCAAGAACGCAAAGAAAGTTAGGGAAGCGAGCTATAACACTGATGCTCAAGTCGGTGTCCAACGTGCCAGAATTTCTAAAGGGATGTGAAGTTCTCGAAGAACTGAAAATTGGAGCTGGAAGAGTTAGGAAAGTGAACCTAGAGTTTGGAGATGAATGAGATTCAATTTTCTGATGTTATACTGAGGACATTGTGAGATAGCTACAATGGGAGTTTGTTATGCTCAAAATACAAATATTTTGAAGGTTTACTTATACATATCAGTATGGTTGGTGGTTCTCTCCATAATGGAATCAATAAGGCTTTATATTCTTGAAAGAGCAGGGAGTTAAGACCAAGTTTCTCTCTTGAGAGAATGATAAAAAATTATTTAGTGGCCCTGAAAGTAAGAAATCTTAGAGAAAAGTAATTTGATATCTTCTAGAAGTAACTAATAAGCAAGGTGGAATTAAACCCTTAATTTTTCAAGCCTTACTCCTGTTATTTTGGAGTGGCACTGTCGGTTATGAGGGGCATCATATGTTCCTTCTGCTTTCAGTTATGAGCCCTCTCAATGGTGAATTCTTAACATGTTTTGCATACAGCTTGAATGGTTTATGACTTCCAAAATTCACATGACTTTCTCTTGCTGATATTGATGTTTGGATCTTTGCTGATTAATACATAAACAAATTTCTCTGAATGATAAATTAATGATCTATGACTTTTTCTTTTCCTCCTAATTAACATTGTATATGTTTGTCTCTTCACTGTGTAGGCACTTCGTCCCAAATCTAACTATTGGTGCTCCGGTCATTGAAAGCTTGAGAAAGCACACGAAGTAAATTCTTTTGCCAGTTGCTTGAAATTTTAGTTCACAACTTTTTTGATGTTGGCATTTTCACAACCATAACTAGATGAAATATTGTTTTTAATCTTGTACAGGGCATACCTGGATTGCCACCTTATGGTAACAAATCCTCTTGATTATGTTGAGCCTATGGGTAAAGCTGGTGCTTCAGGGTTCACATTTCATGTGGAGGTATCCAAAGGTGGGGGCTAGTTGTTGCCTATATTCCCTTTTTTCTGCTCTTCGGCACTATTTTTAATTTTATTTATCCTTCTGATAAAGATACCTTAACGCTTTTGCAGAAAACTGGCAAGAACTTGTTCTAAGAATTAAGTCAAGGGGTATGAGACCTGGTGTGGCATTAAAGCCTGGAACACCCATTGAAGAAGTTTATCCTCTGGTACAAATTATTATTTTCCCTCGACTTTGAGTTTTGATATGTTTACTTTTACCTGGGATGTTATTGGAAATAACAGATGGAAATCCTGACCTTTATTTGTATAGATATAGAAAAAAAAATCTTTTATCAAAATTGCATGTAATCTTTAAGTAAACAGGTAACAATTTTTTCTTTCTGGAGAATCCATTCAACAGGGAAGATGATCATTATTATTTTCTTTATCATTTTAAACATTTACAGCTTGAGGGTGAACATCCTGTGGAGATGGTTCTTGTCATGACTGTAGAACCTGGCTTTGGTGGACAAAAATTCATGCCAGAGATGATGGATAAGGTGTGATTACTTTTAATTTTCCTCTCTCTTTCTCTTCTACTTAATTTTTTCTTAAGAAAAATTTTCCACTATTTTATTCTCTTCATGTCTCATATGACCTTCTTTCTCCTCCTGGGGATGGTTAGGTGCGTACATTGAGAAAGAAGTACCCCTCACTTGATATAGAGGTGAGTCTGTCTCTCATTGCTATGTCTGTATTTTTCCTCTTGACATTTTATGTATTTGAGCATTTCCTTGTCTTTCAAGTAATTAAAAAAAAAAATTGCAAGGGAATATCAACAATCTGTATTAACTTTTGCAAATATGTATGAAGCATCTTGGGAGTCCTGGAATGATCTGGTGGGTTTTGGCCCTCTTTAAAGTAACTTTTAGGTTACATTGCATATTTCTAATATGTTTCATCATGTCAATAATACCCATAATTATACTAATGATATCCTCTTTCAATGTCAATGATTGTTTAGAAAGCAAGAAGTGGGGTTTGATTTTTGGGATGGACTTAGGGATAGAAAATGAAAAGGAATGATAGGAAGAAGTGCTCTCTAGGTGTCTCTAGTGTGTGTGTGAGATTTAGATTAGTTATGAGTTCTTTTGTGGTGGTCAAATGACCTAAGCATGTATGAATGCCTTTTTTTTTAACATGTTAGGTGAAGAGTTGGCCACCTAACCTTCACCTAACATACCTAACCTTCACCTAACCTTATCACATGGAAGGAAAGACAATGGTGCTCATGCATGAGCTTAGCACCAGCAACTTGTTGGAATGTAATGAACACTCAAAACAATATCTAGGAGAAAAATAACTCTTATTCACAGAGAAAATGAATACACAAGAATTATACCAAAAAACTCCCCTCATTTTCTCTCTTGGAGCTCTCTGGCTCTCTTCCTCCTAAAACTCTCTAGTTTCTGGGATTGTCTATGCTCTGCAGAATCATCCTCTATTTATAGGAGATTTCTGCCTTAATTTTTAACATGTTAGGTGAAGAGTTGGCCACCTAACCTTCATCTAACATACCTAACCTTCACCTAACCTTATCACATAGGAGGGAAGACAATGGTGCTTATGCATGTCTCATGCATGAGCTCAGCACCAGCAATTCTCCCCCTCCATCCCATATGAAAGGAAATAACCACAAAGATAATCAGATAGCTTCTAATCCGTCGGTGCCATTAAATTTCGAGATTTCGGAGAAAGTGTGGTTTAATAAAAAGCCCTCCTACAATCATTTAAAAGTGTTTGGTTGTCTGGCCTTCACACATGTATCCAAGGAGCTCAGACAGAAGCTCGATGTAAGGACTGTTTCATGTGTCTTCATTGGTTATGGAGATGAAGAATTTGGATATAGATTATAGGACTCGAAGGAAAAGAAAGTCATCTGAAGCAGAGATGTGGTGTTCCATGAAGACCAAACACTTGAAGACGCTGAAAAGCCGATAATATCTAAAAATCTCACTAGCAGTGCCCTAGGTATTTTTGTAGATTCTGTCCCAGCATCGAATGCTACAGAAAATGATGAGGTGCCAGAAGAAGTTTCAGAAGCAGATCAGGAGGAGGGAAATGAATAGATTGCTGAGCGGGGGAGCCACAATTACTTGTAGAAGCTACTGTACCTTCTAAAGCTGAAGAACCTAAGCTAATACAATCTGAGCGAGGTCGGATTCCGTTGAAAAAATATCCGGAATCAGAATATGCACTGCTTACTGATGAGAGGGAGCCAGAAAGCTTTCGTGAAGCTTTATCTCATCCAAACAAAGAACATTGGCTGCATGTAATGCAAGATGAGATGATTTATCTAGAGAAGAATAAAACCTATGAATTGGTTGAGCTCCCTGACGGAAAGAAGGCACTAAGGAATAAATGGTTGTTCAAGTTCAAGAAAGATGGAACAGGAAAGGTGATGAAGCATAAAGCCCGGTTGGTGG
The DNA here is from genome assembly GCA_013180625.2 of Boswellia sacra. Classification (NCBI taxonomy): domain Eukaryota; kingdom Viridiplantae; phylum Streptophyta; class Magnoliopsida; order Sapindales; family Burseraceae; genus Boswellia; species Boswellia sacra. The sequence goes on from SNVD02000548.1 coordinate 17,172, forward strand.
CAAAAGGATTTTTTCATAAGAAAAGAATTGATTTCGATGAAATCTTCTCATCGGTTATAAAGATGTCCCCAATTCGCGTCATCCTCGGGTTGACTGCAAGTCTAGATTTAGAGCTTGAACAAATGGATGTGAAGACAGTATTTCTTCATGGAGACTTGCATGAAGAAATCTATATGAAGCAGTCAGAAGGATTCGAGGTTCAAAATAAAGAAAACCTCGTGTGTAAGCTGAAAAAGAGTTTGTATGGTCTTAAGCAAGCACCAAGGCAATGGTACAAGAAATTTGATTCCTTTATGGTAAGTCATGGGTACAAAAGGACTGCTGCAGACCGGTGTCTCTATTTTTAGAAACTTCCAGGTTTAGATTTTGTTGCACTTATGTTATATGTGGACGACATGCTGATCGTCGATAAGAATGCAATAAAAATAAAGTAGCTGAAGAATGAGTTTTCAACAAGCTGCGATATGAAGGATTTAGGACTAGCTCAGCAAACCTTAGGAATGCATATCCGTTGAGATAGGAAAATAAAGAAGTTATGGTTGTCTCAGGAGAAATATGTTGAACGTGTGATTCAAAGGTTCAACATAGATGGTGCTAAGTCAGTTAATGTGCTATTGGCTAATCACTTCAAGCTGAGCAAGAGATCATGTCCCTCATCCAAGAAAGAGATAGAGGACATGGTGTCGGTGCCCTATTTTTCTGCTGTGGGAAGTTTAATGTATGTCATGGTGTGTACAATGCCGGATATTGCTCATGCTGTAGGAGTAGTGAGCTGGTTTCTTTCCAACCCAGGGAAAGAACATTGGGAGGCAGTCAAGTGGATTCTCAAATACCTGAAAGGTACTTCAAAGATATGCTTGTGTTACAGGGAAGCTGATCCAGTCTTAGAAGGCTATAGAGATACAGATATGGTCGGAGATTCTTACAGTAGGAAATCTATGTCAGGTTTTGTCTACACTTTTGCAGGCGGAGCTGTGTCCTGATAGTCAAAACTACAGAAGTGTGTTGCGCTATCTACAACAGAGGATGAATATATTGTCGCAACGGAAGCTGGAAAGGAAATGTTGTGATTGAAGCGTTTTCTCCAAGAACGTGGGATCAAGCAAAAAAAGTACAAGGCACATTGTGACAGTCAAAGTGCTCTGGATTTGAGTAAGAATTTAGTGTATCATTCCCGAATGAAGTACATTGACATTCGCTATCATTGGATACGTGAGGTGATGGATAAACAACTATTGAAACTAGTAAATATTCATACTGAGGAGAATCTTACAAATATGCTGACAAAGGGAGTCACAAGAAACAAGTTAGAGCTATGCGGAGACATAGTTGGATTAGAGGTTATCTGATTATCTTTGTGGTTATTTCCTTTCACGTGGGATGGAGGGAGAGAATTGTTGGTGCTGAGACATGTATGAGCACCATTGTCTTTCCTCTCATGTGATAAGGTTAGGTGAAGGCTAAGTATGTTAGGTGAAGGTTAGGTGGCCAACTATTCACTTAACATGTTGAAAATTGAGGCAGAAATCTCCTATAAATAGAGGACGATTTTGCAGAGCATAGACAATAAAAAAACTAGAGAGTTTTAGGAGGAAGAGAGCCAGAGAACTCTAAGGAAGTGAGTGAGGGGAGTTTTTGTATAATTCTTGTATTTTCATTTCTTTGTGAATAAGAGTTATTTTTCTCCCAGATATTATTCTGAGGGTTCATTACATCCCAACACTTTTGTGGTGGTCAAATGACCTAAGCATGTATGAATGCCTTTTTTTTTTTTTTTTTTTTCAGGTGGATGGGGGTTTGGGACCTTCAACCATTGAGACGGCAGCATCAGCAGGGGCAAACTGCATTGTTGCAGGAAGTTCAGTATTTGGAGCTCCTGAGCCAGCCAATGTCATATCCCTTATGAGAAAGAGTGTTGAAGAAAACCAGAAAAGTGTTTAACTTTTTTGCGGGCAAGCTGCATCTTGAATTGATTTTCACGTGTATGTTTGCATGTACATTTGAAATTTAATAAGATATAGAGAAACCTCAATATCCAGGAAAAATGATGTGTCTGTAATCATTATAATCATTGCTTTTTTAACTTTATGCAATACAAGTCAAATGAACAGAAGATCTCTGGAGGGTCTCATCTTATATTTGTAATCAATGGACTCATCTTAAGATGGCTACTTTCAGTAACTTGCATCCGGTCCGGGAGTGTCAGGGGGAGTGCTGCAAACTTTTTTCTCTTTTGGAATTTTCATAAATGGCCAGATTTAGGAGTTAAATTTAGTGAATAAGGAATTGTTCAACCAATTTGTAGATATCAATTTTATTTTTTAAACACTATTTCTGAGAGGAGGAAGGGACCCTTTTTTTATTTTTTAAAGTAAATTAAGGAATTTTGTTATTATCTTTGGTCACTTTCTGAATTTATTCGGCTGGGATGGGAGTAGGACGCTCTATGTTACTGTGATAAGGATGATGCAACTAAATTTTTTTTAAGGAACCTTTAGCTCTTCTGATGTATTTTAAATTTTTAACAACTTTTTTCTTTTGAAAATTTGCCATTTTAGGTCTTATACCCTCACTAAAATTTCAGCCAATGTGTAAATTTTTTTTTAAGTTCACGATTTGTCTATGTTGTATTCAGATATAGTTGCATGGGGGATCCAATCCATATGCGGTACACAAAATCTTATTTGTGGAAAAATATTTTTATCGTCGATCGAAAGATTTTTTGTTCTGTGTTGATTGATTAATTGGCATGTGGTTTATGTAACTTTTGTTTCGGATCCAAAATCTGCTATCCATACCCATTATTTGTCTGCCACATGCATAAATCATAGTGCACCATTGACGACTTAATTATAAGTAGCATAAATATCAGATGCTTTGATTTAGATATTTTATGAGTTCTCTAAGACAGTAAAGCTGTTCTAATGCTAGCTAAATTCTCTTCTAATTTCGGATGACTTCAACGTTAAGTCACATCTTATCTTTTTCCGGCAAGTTGTGGCATTGGCATTGCAATTCTGATTGATCCAATTCAAGTGTTTTTACCCTCACGAGGTGTCCATTTCATCCTCAGACAAATTCGCTTATCTATCTTATCCTCGATTAAAGAATTAACTTTCATGTCTCAACAAACCCATAAACTTCCAAACTCCCAACCTCTACCCTCTTATTTCTATAAAATCAATTATTATTATTATTATTTTTTTACGAGTTTAATTGAACTAGTGCTTATTTGAGTGGTGACCATGTGTTGTCACGTGCATGCACTTCCACATTCTTTTCCTCAAGTGTTCTCAACTCTTTAAGCCCTTTACTTTCGGTTCCATTGGTAATTGGATCCTCAATGCACTTCCATTTTTTCTTCTTGAGAGAAGCTAGATCTCTTGTTTGGTTGTGTTTCCAGTCATATATGCATGGAGATTTCTTTGAGATTACTTTTTAACATCTGTACTAATTAAAAAAGAGGAGAAAAATCTTTGATTTTGGGCTGAATCAGTCGGAAAGATATGTGGATTTCTAGTACAATACTTCAATGATATGGTCTTGTGAGATTTGAATACTAGTACTGCTAATACACAAACAATAACCCTTTTGTGCTTTTAATAATTATCGTTTCCAGTAGTCAACTTTTGCTTTCTATATCATGATCGATCGACTTTTGGACTGGAAGAGAGAGTGTGACGTGTGGGCTATGCTTCTCTATGATCAGTGTTACTGTAGCACATATACTTTTAGTAGTGAATAACGTGGGTGCTTGTCCAAGTGTCAACTTAGGATTTTCATGGCGCATTTGACCTATCAATCGCTAGGCTGGCTTTCCTGCCCCAGCTTTACCGTGCATGGACGTCTCTTCAGCATCGGCCATCAGGATATGATTCTGCTTTTTTATTTTCTTCCTATGCCTTTCAAAATCTACATCATTTCAACCCACAAAACAAGTCTCTGCACCGCATTTACACATGTATCTCTTTAATTTTCAATATATATATATATATGTATTATGTACACGTACTTGGAAATGCATGATATTGATATTATATAAAAGAACAGTAATTCTACAATATATATGTCATGCATGCTTATTATATCAGAGTTTCTCTTTCGAGGTTCATGCATAGCTACTCTCTCTACTCCCTATATACACTCTTTTATGCTGCTGTTTCTTTGCAACTATGAAATGTATTCAAAATATCAGTTGTTTACTAAAAGGTAATAATTCACATGGCCTGCCTGAAAGTCTTCTTTAGAGATGAAGGGATTTCGGTTATCAATAATGAGGGAGCTAGAGCATATGCAGAAACTAAAAAGAATTGCCCTTAATGGATAGAAAAAATTGTATCTACATATGGGCTTGCACTTTCATCTTTCCAACGTTCGATATTCCTCTCATTATCTTATTGTAGTCTTGGATTTTTTTTTTTCAAAATTGTGTGTGTGTTATTAATAATATCAAGATCCTTATTAAGAAAAAAAACGTTACAAGTTAGAATATTAAAATATATATTCCTATACAATAAAAATATTTATCCCAAATTATATAACAAATTTTGTATCTCAAATTATTGACATGTATTTACTTAATATTTGTCGATTAGATGATTTGTTGATGTAATACATAATATGATAATTATAAATTCGTACCATTCTTTAGCAATGCATGATTTTGAGATGTGTATATTACTACTCATTCTTGTATATCCATTTGCATTTAAGAAGTTGATGATCATGAAGCTACCCTAAAATAAAAATTATTACTCTATACATGACTTTAGACCCATTGAATGAATAGCTAACTCCGGCCGTCAACGGAAATAAATGTTTGTAAATATCTAGGTGCTTAGAGGGTGTATTCCACGAAACCCACAATGGATTGGTTCGAGTGGCAAGGGCGGCCCAGGAGGGAGTTGGTAGGGCCAATAGAGAAGTTCTAGGTTCGACTCTTCACAATGGCCTTTCCCCATGAGGTAAGCGGGAGACCATGACAGTGGGTTGTGGTCGCGCTAGTCTCCCCCGAGAATTAGTTGTGGTGCTGCATATTCCACGAATATGCATATATACTTGATATGCACTTACCTATGTATTTTTATTGAGAATGTATATTTGCACACACAGATATGTAATTTATGCATCCAGAAGGAATATATGGCAAATCTCAAAACCTGAGATCTTCCACACATCTAGATAAGGTACACATATTAGAGTGTCTTGTCTCATCACATGCATTGATGGATTTATATGCATAATTTTTCAAAATAAGGAAAAAAAAAGTTTGAAGCCCAAGAACAAGTTTAGAATGGTGGTGGTTATGATCACCGGCCACTGATATTTTGGAATAGATAGCCAACCCTTAGCTGATGGAATCAAGCACAAGGTTAAGTGGTTACCCAAACAGCTAGCTGGAGTCGGTAAAATATAGAATACAAAATTGTCAGCCCCAAGAATCCTGTCCATCAACAGCTTTGAAATATACACTTATTTTAACACTAGTTTTTGTATGGATCCAAAATATTCACTCTCTTAAAGTGATAAAACCTCTCTATTTTTATTCCTCATACTGTGTCGAACTTAGTGTCTATAGGCATGGCTGCTGCTGCTCTGATCAGTGAGCTCTACTTTAGGGCTTTGGTCTTATTCATCTGCTCACTTGTCTTTACACTTGGACAGAACTTCCTCTCATGTGATACAACTTCTCCGGATGCTTCAGGCTATCGATGCAGTACTGTTGGGTCTCAGGATCAGTGTGGCACGTTTGCTATTCTTCGCACTAATTCATACTATTCATCTCTTTTCAACCTCAGCTTCTACTTGGGCTTGAACCGGTTTGTGATTGCTGAAGCCAATGGGTTATCTGCTGACACAGAGTTTCTCCTGAAAGATCAGCCTTTGTTGATCCCAATTGACTGTAAATGCAACGGAGGATACTTTCAGGCTGATTTGACTAAAACTACAATCAAAGGAGAGAGCTTCCGCGGAATTGCAGAATCACTAGAAGGCTTGGCGAGCTGCAAAGCAATCAAGGACAAGAATCCAGCTGTCTCACCCGTTGGTCTTGCTGATAAAGTTCGCTTACAAGTTCCATTAAGATGTGCTTGTCCATCTTCATCTGAGAATCTCTCGCAGACTAGACTTTTGCTGTCTTATCCGGTAAGTGAAGGCGATAACATATCTGAATTGGCTATCAAGTTCAATACCACTTCAGAAGCCATAATATCTGCAAATAACAAATCTTTGGGGACCTTTAAACCAGAAAGCTTAACAGCTTTTACTTCTCTTTTGATTCCACTTAATGGTGAGCCGATTCTTGGTTCCCTTGCAAGACCCCGTCAGCCAAATTTGCATTTTCCAGAAACAACAGACATCCCAGCAAATACACCTAAGAAAAAGTCAAAGATGCTGAAGGTTGGAGCTTATATTGCTCTCACTGGAGTAGTTGTTGGAGGGTGTGTTGCAATCACAGCAGCTGTCGTTGTGATATTATTGAAGAAGAAGAAACAAAATCCGAGCAAGCCTGCAGGAGATGTGGAGTTGCAACAGCTACAGCAGCAGCAGCAGCTTAGTGCAAGTGTAAGAACTACGAGCGACAAGAAAATCTCGTTCGAGGGATCCCAGTGTACACTTGGCGGCCAAACCTTAGATAATCATAGGATGCTACTGGAGAACTATACTATAGAGGAACTGAAAAGGGCAACTGAAGACTTCAGTTCGAGTAATCATATAGAGGGATCCGTGTATCATGGTCGTCTCAGCGGGAAGAACTTGGCCATAAAGCGCATGCAACCAGAAGTCATATCAAAGGTTGAGATGCAGCTTTTTCAGAATGCAACTTATCGTCATCCCAACATAATTCGGCTACTTGGGACATGTTTGACTGATGGTCCTCATTCATTCATGGTCTTTGAGTATGCTAAAAATGGGTCCTTGAAGGACTGGCTTCATGGAGGTTTGGCAATTAAGAACCAGTTCATCGCCTCCTGCTATTGTTTCCTGACATGGAGCCAGAGATTAAGAATCTGTCTTGACTTGGCCATGGCCTTGCAATACATGCATCACTTTATGAATCCAAGCTATGTTCATAGAAACATAAAGAGCCGGAACATTTTCCTAGATGAAGAATTCAATGCCAAGGTCGGGAATTTTGGCATGTCAAGATGTGTTGAAGATGATACTGAGAATCCACAATTTTATTCAACTAATCCTTCCAGCTGGAGCTTGGGGTATTTGGCTCCTGAGTACATTCACGAACGTGTAATTTCCCCAGGCATCGATATTTACGCTTTCGGGGTAGTTTTGCTGGAGATTTTATCTGGGCAAACCCCAATAAACAGGCCTAAGAAAAAGGATGAAGGGAGTGTTTGGCTTTCAGAGAAAATCAAGTCCATTTTACAGGCAGAAAATGCAGATGAGCTTAGGGATTGGATAGATAGTGCATTGGGTGAGAATTATTCATTCGATGCTGCTGTCACAGTGGCCAATCTTGCAAGAGCTTGTGTAGAGGAAGATCCTGAATTGAGACCAAGTGCTGGAGAAATTGCTGAGAAGTTATCAAGGTTAGTGGAAGAATTACCACAAGGGGAGCATATCTCACTCTGTGAGAGCTCTTCCAAGCCTCTAGTAAAGGCAGCCGCAGTTAATTAAGAACAATACATCAGTAAAAGTAATGAGCTTAGGCACCCAAAAAGAGTAAATCTATAGTTCTAGTGCTACTTAATTTTAGTTAGTTTTAAAAGTCCTCAGTCATTGGCCCTTTGATAATTAATGGTACCATATATTGTGATATCTTGTATATATGTAATTCATAAGAAACTGTTATCGGACAGGATCAAGAAGAGCAGGTAATTTCTACTTTATATTGTGTCTGTTTTCTGAATTAATAATAATAAAATAAACACATATATTTAACTCTTATGCAAATTTCAGGATCATGCATATGGTGATCAATTCATCATGACACATTGACAGATTATAGACATAAGCTCATATGGCTACCGAAGTGTTACTTCTATTTTTATTTGTGCATTTCTTAACCATATTACTTGAGTTGCAAAGACTGCTTTATCGAAGGATTCAATGTTTGACTGTACGTACCAGTCAAAGGTCAGCCATTGGACAGATATGGGAGCAATACTTAAATCCATGTTTAGAACCAAAAGGTTAAAAAATTAAATTATAAGAACGCTGATTAAACATGCATCGAACCATTAAGCTTAGGATAATATTTTCAACCAAAAGGCTATATTAAGTTATAATTCATATAAATCCCGCTCTAACAAGCATGTCTATAAGGGTGTCAGGTTATTGGCATGTAATTCAATAAATAGCTTTATACTTGTTGGCTGTGAGAGATAGAAACCCAATAAGTCAATTTCGAATGGTCATAGAAATATTTATATAAATCCAGCCGAGCAAACTATTTAGAATTTGCGAATTCTTTTAACTATAATATAACTGAATAGGCCGTGCCAAATTAATAATATATAAAAAGGTTATCAACTGTCAAAGCTCAACAATATTTTAATATAAATTTTTGGTATAATTAGCATGGATCAGCATGATTTATCATCATTCTTATCGTATATTATCTCGCAGATACTATGCTCATTGACGTGGTTGGCTAATTTGTAAGAGTAGCAATTAATAACCTGACTTCAACTATAAACTTTGACAAAACCAATAAACGACTTGGAGTCTTTCAGCCCTTCATTTGGACCCAGTTCCTTCGAACACGTTTGACGTGCATATGCAATCGTCGCGTCGACATTACCACAACCAGTGCTCTTTTCTTTCTCCCTGCCCTGCGCCTCACGATTATCACAATTCAGAGCAACATTTAGTCTCCGCGAGCCTTTTTTTTTTTTTTTGAAAAATTACTATTCACATAAAAAGAAAATTGATTGTACAAAATACGAGGGGCATACCCCAAGAAGAGTACTTAGTACTCACAAGTCCAAAAGGAAGAAAAACGAAGCCTAAAGGTCTCAAACAAAAAGCGAGATATGGATCCAAAAGGCCCAAACAAAAAAGAAAAGGTGCGTAGGCCCAATAACGACCGCAACAAAGCTAACATTCCCAAGACAATGCAACAAAAGGGCGCATGTGCCCAATTAAACAAAACAAAACTCAAAAAACCAACTAATAACGAAGGCCCCATATAGCACGAAGCTGAGCAGTGATCACATACTTGGCCTCAATGGTAAGAAGCCGAGAGCGGACCAATGCAAAAATCTCATCAATCACCTGACGACGAGTCCGATGTCGCTGCTGATATACACGATCATTCCTCTCATACCATAGAAAATAAACTGTAGCAGAGAAAACCAAACGTGCAAGGATATGCCCAAAATTCTTCCTGCCTTGAAGATGAAGAGAAGCCCAATGAAGTAGAGAGAGCCAACCAGAAGATGGCCAAACAATAAGAGTCTTAGCTGAAATCTCCCCCCATACAGAAGACGAGAAAGGACAGCTGAAGAAAAGATGCTCGTGCGTCTCATTTGCTGAAGCACAGAGAACACAGCCTGAAGAAGATAACATGCCATGACTTCGTAGTCGATCCATAGTACGAAGACGGCCCAATGAGGCAAGCCAAAGTATAAAGGAGTGCCTTGGAATATGGCCAGGGAACCACAGAAGATGATGAAAGGAGTTTACCGAGCGTCTACTCCGTAATAATTCCCACGCTGAGGCAATAGAGAAAATACCAGAGGTGTGACCCTTCCAAACAATATGGTCAAGAGTCCCCATCATAGGTCGGATGCGGATAGAGTCCCAAACCCGTCTGAGGTCCGGTCCACCTTCAGGAAAAGCCCAATTTCCATCCTGAATGATAGCTGAGACCTTTGCATCTGAGGGAAGACCTGTAGATGAAAGAGTCTTGAATGAAAACAAATCACAAAGACGCCCCTGCGGCAACCAGTAATCCTGCCAAAGTGAGGTATCACGCCCATCTCCAATAGAAGAGACAAATTACCCCTGCACCAATCCTGACTTTGTAAAATCTTCCTCCAAGACCAGGAGGCTCCAGAAGTAATCCGAACTTGCCAAAACGAGCAACCCCGAAGGAGTACCTTATGAACCCAAAAAGACCATGTGGAAGACTTGTCAGAAAGAAGTCTCCAAACATGCTTCAAAATAGCAGAACGATTCCACTCCTTCACTCGCTTGATTCCTAAACCCCCTTCTTTCAATGGATAGCAAACCGAATTCCAAGCTACTTTGGCCCCAAAATGAGACAAAGAGGTTCCTTTCCACAGGAAAGCAGCCAGAATACCCTCGATCTTCCGTACCACAGCTGCCGGTAAAATAAACATAGATGACCAATAGACCTGGATGGTAAATAGTATCGACTTAATCAACTGGAGACGGCCAGCATAAGTCAGTACAGCAGATGTCCACAATCTGACCCTCGAGAGAATCCGCTCTATCAAAGGAACACAGTCTGAAAGGCGTAATCTGGTACTAATAAGTGGCACCCCCAAATATCGGATTGGCAAACTCCCTACTTGAAAACCCAAGATGGACTGTAACACTGTACGATCCTCATTATTGACTCCATATAAGAAGACATGACTCTTGGCCGAATTCGTAACTAAACCAGAGAGCTCTGTAAACTCCTGCAAAGCATCATGAACTACCCTAACAGAGCCCACATCTGCCCTGCAAAAAAACATCAGATCATCTGCAAAACAAAGATGAGTAAGAGAAATCTGCTGGCATCTCCAATGGTATCGAAATCCAGGCCGCTGAGAAGCCTCCCGAAGAATACCACTCAAACCCTCCATGGCCAACACAAAAAGGTATGGCGACAACGGATCACCCTGTCGAACACCTCTAGAAGTGGGAAAGAAACCATAAAGCTCTCCATTTAAAGCGACCGAGAAGTGAGCAGAAGACATGCATGTCGCAATCCATCGGACCATACACTCTGGGATACCAATCGTCCTTAATCCCAAAATGATGAAATCCCAACTGACAGTATCAAAAGCTTTGCGAATATCCACCTTTAACGCGCACCGGGGAGGCGAATGCCCAAGGTGGTAATTATGCATAAGCTCTTGTGTCAATAGAATGGCATCAGAGATCCTCCGACCTGGGACAAAAGCTGACTGCGAACTCCCAACTACATCAGGTAACACTGCTTTGAATTGGTTTACAATCACTTTAGAGATGCACTTGTAAAGAATGTTACAACATGAGATTGGTCGAAAGTCACTCATAGTCCGAGGAGTCTCTACCTTGGGGACCAAGGCAATCCGAGTGGCATTAACACACTTCGGCATCCGACAAGTCGCAAAGAAGTAGCGCACCGCAGCCATAAACTCAACACTAATAATGTCCCAAGCCCGTTTAAAGAACAGAGAAGTGTACCCATCCGGTCCTGGAGCTTTATCATCGGGAATCGAGAATAAAGCTGACCTGATCTCATTATCAGTAATAGGGCACACTAAAGAAGGCAGCATCTCCGTAGAAACTCTGCCAGAGAAAAATCGAGAAGCATCTACCCTTTTATGATTATGAATCTTATGGATGTGGATAATTAAGCCCTCAGTGAGATACCCTTTTGAAAGAGTTAGAATTCTAATTAACCTTGCATTGTGTCGAGGCCCACCGACTATTTCTCTTACGAATGCTTTCATTATTCAAGATTAATTTATCAACAATTCTCTTATAAAGACTTCTTTAATTAACTGGGGAATTTAATTCTTTTTCATTAATTTGTTTTTCTTTTAAAGAGTTGAAACCGTGTGGAAAACTACAGAGTTTATTCAGGTATAGCAAATATGAAAGGCAGTTTAAACGTATGTTCTGATGACATAGTTAACATTTCAAAGATTATATAGTGGCATTCGAAAAATGTATTTAATGATATTGAATAAAAATTATTAAATCTAGTGTTAAAATGATTTTTGTAATAAAAAAATACAATCTTCAAATAATAAAACACACCGTTTTTAAAGTGTAAACATTTGCTTTTACAACACATCGATCACACATGTCAAAGCTACTCATATATATATTATTTATTGGGTCGGAAGATTGGAGAATTTAATTAATGTGAATGTTTTTGCTAATATAGAACAAGCGAAACAGATTCTTATTCACAAGCTGAACAGCCAACAAATAATGAATAATGTACAATAAATTAATCGAATAACGAATTACTGATCACAACATCATGGCTCTAAACTCATCAAAATTGAGGACTCCATCACCATTGAGATCAAAATGAGCTATCATCACCTTGCATTCATCAATTGTTCTGGACTGACCTAGTCTACTGAGCATCCTCTTTAAACTCTTAGGCGTTATACACCCACAACCATCCATCTCATACAACTTAAAAGCCTCCTTCAAATCATTCACTTTCTCTTCCTCTCCACCTCCTTCAACAAACCTGACGAAGTCATCAAACCCCAGCAGTCCATCTCCGTCCGCGTCCAAACACTCCACCGCTGTCTCAGCATCCGCCAATGAAAGCTCCCCACCTATTGCTTTAACACACTGCTGTAGCTCGGAGGGTGATATCTTGCCGTCTCCATTGTCGTCGAAGTAATTAAACACACGCTCGTATTGTTGGTCTTTGTTCATTTGCCAACGCTAAGAAGGAAGAGCTAGCAATAATAATTTTTGTCATAAAAACTTGGGTACTTGGCAAAGACGAACGTTTTGAAAGAGTATTTATAAGCAAGCTAGGTGGAATTAGAGGAATGGAAATGTTAAAGTTGAACTCTAGAAAGAGAATTGGATTTGAAGTCTAAGTCGCGAAGTTGTGATTATCAATTGGCACAACGCGGAGCACGAGTTGACTATTCGTGAGGTTTATTGATTTGCTTGTGATTAGGGCAGGGGCACGTCAGGGCTGAGAAGGAGAGGAAGCTGCCAGGAATTCATGAATAAGAGAGAACGTTGACCATGTAGATTATATTGTGCACGAGAGATAAAAATGTTCATCATGTGAAAGGAATCAACGAAGAAGAAGAAGAAAAATGGATATTTTTTCTTTTGTTTCTGGAAGCACAACAAGACCGACTCGGATATTGGTCTTAGAATCAAGATGTTTCACCACCGTCAAAACTTCCACAACAACCCCTCGTGCATGGCCCATTGGAAAATAAAATTAGAAAGAGCCATGTACTTACAAAGCTTCTTTTGATATATTTTCTCCGTTGACTCGACTAGTGAGGGAGAAGAGGAAATCCATCTATTGGCGAATTAACGAATTCTAACACAGATATAATTAGGTACCAAAAGTTTCTTTTCTTTTTTCTTTAATTATTATTTTAGATTGAAATCATAAAACATTTTATAATTAATATTTAAGATTCTAATCCAATCGTTATTATGAGTCCGTAAGCTAATTCGTCACTCAAATTTTAATTCCCAAAATTTTGAAATTAATTAGTTCAAAGATGAGACCCATTTATTTTGATTTAATATCTTTTTTCAAAAAAAAAAAGAGTAATTCAAGGAGAACCCGGATATTAATTAAAGAATGTTGCAAAATGTTTCAATAGTATTGGCTTTTTGTTAACAATTTAATTAACATTCCAAAAAGACTATAGTCTTAGTTTAATGGTTATTAAAGTGACCTAATAACATTATTGAACACATAAAAATTGCCCCTAATTTATATATAAAGTTATCTTCAAATGTATATGTAAAAAGTTTATAGGAGGGGCGGGAACCGACTAATGCAGTTCGGTTTGGAGTCAAATTGGACAGAAGGATTATGGTTTGGATCGGATAAAACATGGCGCACATCACCCAAACGGCACCACAGTATATTAGATTTGATGCGATGTAGTTTACTTGGGTTTGGGCCTGGCCCATTATGACCTTTTGGTACCCAGCATTTTTTTTAATTATACGAAAATAATTTTTGCAATTTATTTCATATTAATTATTAACCAATGGAATTTTCTAAAATCTTTAAAAATTTCATTCTATTAAACAACATGCGTGAGTGAGGTAGTGACGTGCAATTAGATTTAGGGGTTTTTTTTTTTTTGAAGATTGAATTTTGTTAATTTTATAAATTAGAATTAGGATAAGCTAGCATTACGTGTAGTAGAGTCTATTTATATAATATGCTAACCACATAAGTTGTCCCACATGGTATTTTTATTTTTATTTTTAAATATCATACACTTTGGTTTGGGGAAGGGGAAATTCCCAAATACCAAACTGCTTTCCCAAACTAAACTGAAACAAGGGTTTGTAATTAAGGTACAAAACCGAATCACATGTCTGATTCGGTTCAATTTTATGGGGCAATTGGATTTTTTTTTTTGTTTTTGGTCCACCCCTAGGTTATGGTATATATAATTTTTTAACCTTTTGATACGATGACATGAATTGCTTATTAGATTTTTACTGAAATTCATTACGCACTGTATGCATTTAAAATATTAAAACTTTATCTTTTTAACTGCAGGTTTCTTTTATTTTATGCTTGATAAATATTTTATCTTTATTTTTAGACAAATTTCTTACTGAAAAATATAAATATTATTCTAGAATTTTTAGTTATCTTTTTCTTAGAATGTTGCGCTCGTTTTTATTAAGGGTTCACTTGTGAATTGCTAAGCCTCAACACAAGATATACCGTTTGTATGGTAATTCCGCACAAAAGCATCGGTTGCCCGTCTAGCTCAGTCGGTAGAGCGCAAGGCTCTTAACCTTGTGGTCGTGGGTTCGAGCCCCACGGTGGGCGATAGGTTTCTGTTCCTGGTTATTTTATTTTTATTTTGACAAACGTAGCTTGATTTACCTTTGCAGCTTTAATTTACCCTTTGCTTCCTGGATGGCGAAGGTAATAAGTGATGGGCCATGTCTCTGCCTATTGCTTACATATTGACTTTCTTGCTTTGTCCGAACCGACAACCAAAAAGATGACTGTCTGTAGCTTTTGATTTTTCCACGGAAAGGTGACCTTGGAAAGATAATCGTCCCCTGCAGGCCTGGCATGTTAAACGTAGGGTCATCCTTGACTTCTAACTCTGCATGGAATTCATGCCCACACGAATCTTGGCTCCAATTCGTGTGAATTGTGATGTGATCCATACAGACTCATTCAAACTTATAAGATGTTTCTAAGTTAACTAGCTCAATCGGACTTGAAAGACAAAAGCCTGAAGAGCTGGGATCCCTTTTTGATTTCAGATTTCTCGAGACTTTCAGGGATTTTTTTCGACACATGAATTTCAATTAGTATACGTGTGAGTGTGATTGAGATTTGATTTATTTTCTCTCCTTTGTAATATATTTTCTATCTACCCATCAATGCAAGGGTGCACGCAGAGGAGGGCTGGCCGGCACTGGCTTTTTGCAAAAAATTGCAAGTTTCCCTAACACTCCTAAAATTGTAATATTTAAAAAAAATCCTTAAGTAAATAATGATTACAATTTATATATTTCTTCAAAAAACTACCTCAAAAGTTAGAACCAATTTTAAAGACTTTTTTAACTTATCTCCACGACCTGTACCATTCCCAAAGCTCAGCCAACCTAAATTTTAAACATCTTTTTTTTTACCTTTTATTCTTCAATTTCTTACTTTTAACTCTTAAAAAAAATTATTATTCGAAAATAGATTCTTGACTTCTACTAAAAAAAACTCATATATTATTCAAATGTTCAAGTAATTATTTTATTTTATGTAATTTGTTGATACAAGAATTTTGAACAACACCAGTAGTAACATGTCACAAATCGGTAGATGAAGAGCTAGGTCTAATGACTATTATGCTCTTAAATGAAAAATTAAAGCATTTAATTAAGCCAAATCACATCCAAACTTCCACAAGCATGTTTTATCTTCCTAATTCTTCTCTAAATGATTCAGATCCAATCAAGAATTAATCTAACTTCAAATCTTAGGCCAAAAACAACTCAGATGGTGCTCATGAAGCAAACTGCATACTTTGAACAAGAATTGATCTCCTTGGCTGGTATTCGTATGTCAAAAATATCTTTGAGCACTAAGTAATGTCTGAAATGTCATATCAATATTCGAACCTTCTCTTCCCTTGCATTAGCTTGCAACTGATTGCTCATAAATCTAAACCTCCGCTCTTCTTGTGGTTGCTCCAATCAATTACTCATGATTGATTGCTCACAAATTAATTCGAACTTCCACTCCTCTTGGGATTACTCTGATCAGTTACTTACGAGTCTTTCCACAGGTCATGCTCTTACTACAACAAAATTAGAGTCAGAGCACGCCAGATTTTTATCGGCGTAACCCTTTGATGATCAAGTCAGTATGAGGTTAGCTTTCCATTGAAAAATCTTAGAGAAGTGAAGGAAAGAGTGGGAAAGTGGGTAGAGAGAGTTAGGATCTTTTCCAAGGAATTCCAATCCCATATCAGTCAGCTTTACCTTTATTTATAGGCAGAGCATGAAGTTTGCATCTTAAATCCTAACCATCAATCATATCCTTGATACGTGGCTTCATGTCAGAGCATGTAACCTGTATCTTTAATCCTGACCATCGACTCTAACACATGTCTTCGTCCAACTGCACCCTTTTCTCTTCCTAAAATTTCATTCATTGATGTCATGCGCTTATTGGATAATCCAACTATCAATTCTCTTGTGGCACTAGATCCATAATTGTTGGAAGAGTTACTCGAGCTATAATTTTTGGAGGCAGTTACTCGATCTGTAATTTTCGAAGGCGGTTAGAGTTACTCCAATATCGTGCCTATCAATGGTGCTCAAAACGTTCTAACAAAAGAGACAATAGTGCTCAAATTTCCTAAACACGAACTTCTTTCACCCTTTCCTTTTTATGAGCCATCCCTTAAACATTATTTATTATAAGCATTTATTTACTTAATTTTCTCATGACGACTTGTCATAAACATTTCTAATCACTTCTTCTTATCATCCTCGTTGATATGTGCACCTCCTAGCTTATCACTTCTTCTTAACCACTTGTAATAAATACTTATGAGTGCTTCTAGCTAAGACAGAAAAGTATTTTTTTTATAGTGAATTTTTTTATGATCCATAACACAATTATTTTATGATTTGAGTTCAATATAGAGATTTAATTTGTGACTTTTGATACTTAATTTATTTAGCATCTTATTATTTGAAGGATTTTGATAAATTAAATGTTATTTAGTAAATTGTGTAAGATGTTAGGAGATTTTTTTTTAATAATTTTTAAGTATTTGATTTGAGTTATAGTTTTATTATATAGATCTGGCGTAAAGATTTTAAGAATTAATTTTAATATCTTATTTCATAGACTTTGATAAATTAATTGTGATGTAGATCATTATACAGTTAAAAATATTAGAAAGTATTTAATTTGAATTAGACTTTTATTATATAGATTTGATTTTAATTTGAAAAGGCTTTTATCATTTAAATTAACTGTGATGGAATAAAATGTGTAAAATATTAGATATTTTTTTATACATTTTAATTTATTTTGATCAAACTTTAAATAAAAATGCTTTACATTAGAGATGAGTTGTTATTGTGTTTTTGTCTATGCATAGAACATGTATTTCATGATGAAAGGTTCATTATGCCCCCTATTTAGGCATAAAATTATAATTTCTTGTTAATAAAATTTTCTTATATTATTGAAGTTCTTCTACTTAAATTCAACCCGGTCTCCAAAAAAAAAAAAAAAAAGAAAGAAAAAGAAAGTCCTGGATCTGTCCTTGCATCAATGATATTCATCAACATTTGTTAAGATGAAAATGATATCATGACAAAATTTTCATCCCAAAGATGAAATTATATATCCGTTTAATCATTAATTTTTATTCTGTTTGATCATTTTTACCCCTAATTAACCTACCAATACCAATACGTAACATATAACTTAATTATATATTTAAGAAACAAAACTAGTCGCTTGATTAATTTAATTTAAAAAGTTTCAACTAACATTTATTAATTTTACAACTTAAAAGAAAAACAAACTTGCAATCAAACATACACACAAACTGAAGGGCAAAGTAATTTAATGGGAGGCACACCAACGCTGGCATAATTTATAAAGGTCAAACAAACTTATTATAAGTTTACAAAGCAAAAACGAATATGCAATCAGACATACAAACTGAAGAGTAAAGTAATTTAATGGTAGGCACCGATGCTGGCATAATAGGTCAGAAGAATGAGAAAAGTTAAAAGGATAACAGCAGCAACTTGAAAAACAATAGCCCGTGGAGTGCCAAAGTAGTTGTGCATGTAAAAGAAGCGGCATCTGGGCCACAAGCGCCTGCAATAAGAGTTCACTTGATCGCAAAGTTCGTGAAAATAGAATTCCTTGAGATAAGCATCAGTGTAAAGATTGTTGAAGAGCTCGGTGGCGAGCTGAGGGTTCACCCAGCTATCAAAAATGGCATTCTCACACAGTATCTCCGTGTCTTTGGTGGTGTCAATGAGACAATCCATGAGTTTGGCGTAGGAAGTGATTATTGGTTTGCAATTCGGGTAGCACTGCTCGTAGCTGATGAGATTCCGCAAGATGGTTTCTGTAGTCTCCTGAATTAGCAAAGATGGGATCTCGAGAACTCCATTGCGAAATGTTATATCCAAAATGCTATTGGAAGCTACTCTCTGGAACTTGATACCACTCTCTTTTAAGATTGTGGCAGAAGGGAAGGGCTGCCATCCCAAATGTTGTTCATTAGATTGCTGATCATGTACTCTGAGAGGCAGAAGCAATGAATGCCTCAGTAGGTCAAGAATATGCTTGATTTTAAGGTTTTCGAATTGGCTTGGTGTTAGAGAATGTTTAGTAGAGGAGAATATATTACCGAAGAAGTCAAGGGCTAGTTGAACTAGGGGCTTGCTTCCACCAACCATGGTCAAGTTATACAAATGCTCAAGCACCAGCCAAGGAATTTGATTTTCTAGCAAAATCAGGTCATGGTTCAAAAATTCTAGTAAGCAAGACATGGTGAATATAGGATCATCTAGGTCTTTAGGTACCTCTTTGGCGTCCTTGCGGAACAGCTCAATGATGAAGCAACCATCGAGTATCAAAATTTTAAGAAGTTCTTCATAATTGAGGTTGATCGGACCTGCATAATAATCACGAGCCTCTACTGCGACAGCCCTGATGGCTTCAATGAGCTGCCTCAATCGCTCCTTTGGCCGTGGTGACCTATGGAGAATGCCTTGAAAATACTTCATCTTGATTTTTTGTGTGGGTTTGAGTTGTTCCTTTTCATGATGAAAAGGGCCAATTGAAAATGCATTGGGTTCATATGCTCTTTCATTGTGCCTGAGGAGTATTTTTGGGGTTCTGAAAATGCAACTATTAGCTGACATGAAGAGATTATCCCCCATCACACTTTCAAAGGAAGATGCTAAATATTCAACGTTAATCGCAATATTGTCCTTCTGACTCCGCGGGCTAGCCATGATACTACTCATCTCTTAATTTTCCGTTTATTGCTTTCCCTTCCTTGCCGCTTTCAATGTATCTTTGGGCACTATTAATCTTTTCTTATGAAACATGAAAATAATAATAATTAAAGAAAAAAAGAAAACGCTTAAAGAAATATATATATGCTGAATATATCAATCCTGACAAACATGCATATTTTGCTTTCTTCTGAAATTTATATAATTAATTAACAGAGAATTTCTCAGTATTAGTTCTAATATAATACTAAGTTAATTGTAACTGTTAGTCCAGAAGGCTTGGATAACATTCAAAATAGTATTCTATCTCTAACAAAATGACAATGTAATCGAGATCTTTAATAAGCTCATTAAAATGTATATGTAGATATATATATCCCATGACTCATATAAAAAATAATCTCTTTCCGAGTTTTTCTGGCTATACCAATCTTCATCTGCTTTAAACGTGAATTGACTTTTAGTCTATTAATTGTTTTCTTTTTAATTGAAAGACAAAATTTTATGGATTTTTTTTTATAAAGCTGTTAATTGCAAAGTGCATTTGTAACTATGCGGATTATATATACTTTACATACAATGCTTCGGAGTACTCCTTCATATATATCCAAAATTATATTCTAAATAATTTTAAATAAGTGATCAATGTGATATTCATCATTAGGAGTTACAATATAATTTAGTAAATTGTTATATAATCAATATGACGATTAAAATCATTAAAGATGCTAAAGTTGGAAATATAAAATTGAGATATATAACATTTGTTAATTACCTCTCTTTAGAATATGAAGCAGATGAATGTCTTGGAATATCACATTCTGATTTAGACGCCAATCAACAAGTACTGTATGCACCTGCAACAATAATCTTGAGCTAAAAAACAAAAAAAAAAAAAATCGACGTTCAAGGAAACAGAAAGTTATGCTTCTAGGAAACAAAGAGCTAAGCACTTAATTATAAAGGGAACTCACTGGATGTTTCGTGAGCACATAATTTATTCCTCTAAAGCGGAGGCAAATGTCAATATTAAGCAACTTTACAGAGTACTTAAAGTGAAAAAGAAAAGGAAAAAAAAAAAAATGGAACCATCCGTTGCTTGGATGACTAAAAATCATACAACTATAAAGTGGAAAAAAAAAAGAAATTAAATGTCAGACTGCAACTAATAGAGAGCTTTATTAATTTGTAACCTATAACTTCTACTCTAAGCTTCCTGTACTTAAATTATATTATACATATATAAAATTTAAAACATTACTTTTCTTTGAACTTCTGGCTTACAATTCTAATTTTCACTTTTTTATCCTTTTGTTTTTAAACCAAAATTAGTAAATAATAAAAAAGTATGGAAATGACAGAAAGTAATTCATATGCTTTCCGTCCATGCTATATATCTTCAGGAGTAAACTTGTTAAATCATTGGCCAGCTAGATGATAAGCTTCATTTTGTACTTAGAAGTCAGAACTAATTCCTTCAATGTTTAACTTAGCGTCCACACAAAGAATAACTAAGTTATCTCTAGCTGGCTTGGTTGTTTAATGGCTCCACCATTGTCCCAAAAAGTATGTGTATGTCTGTTAATACAAATTTGACTAGAAATTATTATCTCAAAGCAAGTTTATGCCCGTGGGACTTATTCTCCAATAATTTCATTATTAACCCGTGAAAATTTTTAATCACTTTGCAAATGGGGCAATTCTGTGCCACACTCGCCTTGCAACATCAGAAAAAACATTAAGAAGCTTGAATTGCTTCATATTTGATTTTCTTTTAAGAGTTTTCGTTCTTAGTATTTGATAAACATGCATGTTGTTAAATAAACACCTGATAAAGAAACCAAGAGAATTTATACAAAGCTTAATTTGTACAATTTTAAAGAAACCAAGAGAATTGCTAAATTGTGATCAACTGGTTTTACACTAGAGAGCTTAAAGTATTAATATTAAGTTCATATCTATAAGTTTAAGCTTTTAAGTAAAGTGGTAAACTTAACATGATGGTTACAAGTTTGAATTCCCCTCTTATTATGGTTCAAATCCTCTCTTATTATTTATTGTTTCAAAACAGTTATAAGAGAAGTTCTTTTTAATCTTCTCTCAACTAAGCAAACAAATTCTTTTTGAATATTTTAGTTTTTTTTTTTTTTTTTTTGCAATCCATAATCCTTCCTTATATAATAAAAAAAATTACATGTTACAATCAATTCAATCCAAGGGCAAAAGGAAAAAGCTAGATTTGGTACTACATGCTTCCAAATAAAATTCTATGGGAAAAATAGTAAGATTTGGTTTTTACAAGTTTCCAACTTCCAAATTTTATTTTATAAAGCAAAATAACTTCCACCTTCCAAAACCACACTCTAGGCATAACCTAACCTAAATGCATAGTTTGGGATAAGTTATTTTCAGTGGCAAACCCATAATTTAGATCTTAGGGTGCCAGACCTGGTCAATAATAAAATTATGTTAAATTTTTATTAAGTTTGTATGATGTAAAAGAAAAACAAAAACATGATAGTTTTATTAAACTAATTATGCATCAAGAATGTAGAATTTAACCTTTTTTTTTAAATCTCGTAGATAGATATAAATTGAATAACTTAAATAAATATTTGTCAAAGGTACATGCTCATGTAAATTCTTAAAAAAAAAATTTAACTTTATAGTTTTTAAACAAATTATCAACTCTCAATAACTAAACTATAAAAAAGAAGTATAATTATTAAGGTTTGAAAATATTAATAGAAGATAATATATTTTACAAACCTTTTAACTTGAACTTCAATCTATGTTTTTTTTAATATTAATAAAAATGTCATTTGCTTAGACAAAAAGTAAGTAAAATATTAAAAAAAATTAATTAGTTAAATTAAATAACATTAAATTTTTTAGCCCATCTACATGGCATGCTAATTCTATCATTGTTAAGAAACTATGACCACAGAAGGACAAGAAGAAATTTCATTGCAAAAAGCTTAAGATTTAAGGTTTAGTATAAAAATTTTCAAACATTTAGGGAGGCTAAAGATATTTTTGATTATAGAATCATTTCATACACAAGAGCTATTTAAGAAATTTTTAAAACCTGAAGGAGCCTTGTGTCACACCCTGTGCAACACACGCACAATTTAGCTCCAAACTTGCACGGAAGCGTATCAAGGAATGGGATTTCAGGATAAGTGTTATTGCATTCCAGAATCCTCATGGTGTAAGGAGTTCAATGGCGTAAAGAATGGGCATGGTGTTCCATAAATTTCCAGAAGGTTCTGAGACATTTTGGAACATTCTGAAAGGGTTTGGAAGGTTACGAAACTGGCGGGATGCATACAAAAGACTCTAGAAGGCCCTAGAAGGTTTCAAAAGGTGACAAAAGGATGTGGAATGCTACGGAAGGTTCTGGAAGCAAGTAGAAATATCTAGTGTATACTCTAGAGATGTCTAGGATAGTATAGTGTATTGTTGTTTAGTGTCGTCTAGGCATTTATGGATATTTCTAGAGATATTTGGCCACCAAGCAAGGTTGAAAATATCTAGGAAGAATCTAGATATGCTTAAAGCCCAAGTAATGTCTTAGCCAATAGGGTAGTGACAAGTGGCGCAATGCTAGCCATACATTGAGGAGGTGCAAGCCTATAAATATGGGTGAGCCCTCATTTGTAAGCAAGTCATGGTAGACTCAAGGGTTTGAGAGTCTTGTACTTGAGTGCCTCTAAACTTTAAAAGCCTTGTGCATTTGCTTGTATATAGTGAACATTTCCTCATCCAAATCTCTCGTGTCCTTGTTTTTCATTACTTGAACATCTCTTCTAGTAGTTTAAGGCTTACTTAAGTGCACTTTAAGGAGTGTTAATGCCTAATACTGCACGGTCTCTACTTGTACAACAATAAGGCCGTTACAGTTGGTGTCAGAGCCGAGGTTTATTAGGTTCATTATGTGTGGGAAGTTAAGAACAAGTTCGGGTGGACACAATGATAGAGATCCTGGTTATGAGTAAGAAAACTAGGAGGCATGGGAAAGATCTCACTAGAGGGAAAAAGACCTGTGGTCAGGAGAAGTCTTGTGACTTAATGAGCGTTGTGGAGACCCAGAAGGTCAAGGTCGAGCTAGCCATGGTCGACATGAGGGAAAAACTAGATAGGCTAGAGAAGGCTTGAAACAAGGCATGAAGAAGCTCAATGGCAAGGCAGAAAGCTAAGGTAATGAGCTCAAAGAATTCATGCACAGTTTTGAGGTCGCCATCGAAGCACTACATCAAGAGGTTTATTCTTTCCAAGCATCAGTGCTGGAAGTTCTGGCCACGGTTCAAACTCAGGTGGAGGAACTGAGTGAAAGATTAGAAGACACCAAGAGTAAGGTAGCCACGTTTAAGAGGATGGTCGCGTTGGGGTATCGTCACTTGTGCTCGCTATTTCGCAGATAGAGGCACCCAAACCCAAGGAGCATAACGGCAAACGGGATGCCAAGGAGTTAGTTAACTTCCTTTGGCACATGGAAAGATACTTTGACATATTGGGGATCCTAGATGAGATGGCCAAGGCAAATATCGCAACCCTTTATCTTACAGATCTTGTAGCTAATTGGTGGCATTGAAAGTATATGAAAATTAGAAATGGCGTGTGTGTCATAAACACATGAGCAGAACTACAAAAGAAGTTGAAATGCTAATTCTACCTGGAGAATGTATCTTTTAATGCTAGGAAGTGGATGAATGAGTTGAGGCATTGATAGGTGTCTATTTATGTATTATTTTTATATTAATTCGTCCATATTTCTTTGCTATATTCCTTGGTATTTTTATGTTTTTGTGTGGTTTTGATGTTTGTAGGAGTTTTGGAGCAACTTGCACAAAAATGGAGTAAAACCCTTCATTTTCACCTCTGCTAGTCAACCATCTTCTCGGATTTAATTGTATTGATATACAATGAACCCGATGACATATCATATACCGTTGAAAAGCTCTCGAAGTCTACTTTTTGGAGAAATTTACGGTTTATAATCCATTCAGTGTACCGAAAGTTGTAATCAAAACAGTGTGAGAAGTGTAGAAATGTAATTCCACACTCACTGTAGCATGTATAATACGGGACACTGTAGCACGTTACTGTAGCAGAGTATTTAAACACATTTTAGGGTTTTATTTTCATAACTTGAAGAGGGGAGAACGTGGAGGAGGCTGCATCTTTGGATTTCTCTCATCTCTTGGAGTTCTTGAAGGAGATTGAAGGCTTGGAAAGAGGAAGAACTACAAATCCTAAGAGATTTCATCAAATTTGCTAAGTTTTCCCTTTCCCTTTCATTTTCTGGAATGTCTCCATATTGTATTGTATTTGTATTCGATCTGAATATGTGTAACTAAATCTGAATTGGTTGAGGGTGATTTCAAAGCCCTTGATATGGTTTTTATGAATTGATTGTGCAAGGAATTGTATCCAATTCTCTAATTGAAGTTGCTTGTATTTTCCCATGTTTAATGCTTATGATTGCTTGCTGGATTGTATTTGGTGGCCAACTGAATATAATCTGGATATTGTCTATTGCTAGACTAGAAATCTTGATCCGTAATTGTCTTGAATTTCTAATCATTAGTAGCAAAATTGTGATCAGAGATTGCAATTGGGGAATATAACCTAAGTTAAATAATCCGAGCTTGTGTGTTTATTGCTTAGATCAACCTGTCTTTCTTTTCATAATGCATCCATTGAATTAAATTTAGAGAGCTTGTTCTAGGTTGTTGAATGGATAGAGATTAAGTAAAGAGCCTATTTTATTTAACAACAAAGTAAGGAAAGATTGGGATAACAGAGCTTGTTGTTATCTACGGTTGATAACTTCAAATGCTGTAATTGGATGACAATTCTACGATTAATTCGCAAATCCATATCTTGTGGTAGAGAATGATTCTTAACCAGATTTCTCTCATTGATTTTTCACTCAAATTAACTTTCTGTTTTGTTATTCTTCATTTGCATTCTTAGTTCTTTAGTTAATCATTCAACAAAACCCCCCCATTTAGTTAATTGTTGCTGGAAATAACAAATTCAATTAGAATCAATCCTCGTGGGAACGATATCTTACTTATCACTTTATTACTTGTGCGACTAGTATACTTGCTAGTTTCGAACGCATCAAGTTTTTGGCGCCGTTGCCGGGGATTGATTTTCTAATCGATTTGTTATTTTGTTTTCATTGTTGATTCATATTTTCTTTGTTTTTCTTTTCTGATTGTTTGTGTTTAGACAACATGGCAGTAAACTTCTATCAATTCAGTAGCGGATTTGAGCCACAAGTACCATTGAGAGTAAATGAGTTAAGCACTCCGAACATTGAACAACAACTTTCTGAGCTAACCTCTCTTGTGGAAAACATGCTGTAGGAGATATGCAAAAATCTTATGAATGTGGGATATATTCTACGATGGAGCATCCAATCGACATGTATCCAACTTTACAAGAAGAATATATGGAACAAGCCAATGCCATGGGTAGATTTCCAGGACAAACGAGGCAATGGTATGATCCTTTCTCTAGCACTTACAATGCTGGATGGGAAGATCAACATAATTTCAGTTACTGGAATCATCAACCAATCACTCCAAATGTGATACCAAATCGGCCACAAGGTTTCAATCAACCTAGAGTGCAGCAACCATTTCAAATGCAACCACCACCAATGCCACATCCAGCACCGCAACCAGCTTCGCAAAACTCAGGTATGTCTCTCGAAGATATTGTTAATGCACTTGCCACTAACACATGCAATTTCCAGCAGGAAACTGGGGCAAGTAATCCAAAACCGGTAAAATTCAAAATGGGACAATTGGCTACTAGCATGAGCAAGTTTCGAGGCCAATGCTCAGAAAAATTATCTTCTCAACGGTGGATCATCTAGAGAGAATGGTTTGTGTGCTAACTTTGCGAAGTGGAGAGCAATTTCTAAATTTGAGAGCAAATGCAACTGGGGCAATATCCAAACGCTGACAAAGAAATCACAAACTGATGAAGGAGATGACAACGCGCAAGAAGAGGGAAAACAAAAGGTAGGAAAACAGCTAGCAATACGTGCTTCCACCATGAACAACACATCATCTTCTAAGGTAGATCTTAAAACTCAAATTCCTTCTTATGTTATTCCTCCACCATTTCCTAGCAGATTTGCAAAATCAAAGAAGGAGGAACAAGAACAAGAAATCCTGGAAACTTCCCACAAAATCGAAGTGAATATACCACTTCTGGATACTATCGAGCAAGTACCTTGTTGTACAAAATTTCTCAAGGAGTTATGCACCAACAAGAGAAAGTTGAAGGGAAATGAGAAAGTAAGTGTGGGGGAAAATGTTTCAGCTGTATTGCAAAGAAAAATTCCTCCGAAATGCAAAGATCCAGGTACGTTCACCATTCCATACACCATTGGTAATACCAAGTTTGAAAGAGCTATGTTAGATTTAGGAGCATCTATTAATGTCATGCCATATTCTATGTATGCTTCTTTAAATCTTGGACCTTTTGCGAAAACTGGTATTACCATTCAGTTTGCTGATCATTTTAATGCATATCCCAAAAAAGTTGTGGAAGATGTGCTTGTGCAGGTGAATCAATTGGTTTTTCCAGCAGACTTCTATGTCCTTAAAATAGAGAATGAGACATCTCCTAATCCAACTCCGATTCTTTTAGGGAGACCATCCTTGAAAAATGCTAGAACCAAGATTGATGTTCATGATGGCACTTTCACCATGGAGTTTGATGGCAAAGTGATCCGTTTCAGTATTTTCGAGGCAATGAGTGAGAACATAGGGACAGAAAATTCCAAAGAACCAAGAAGGTTGATACAAGTGTCCAAAGAAATGGAGGAAGCTATGACATGCTTAGATGAGACTATAGCTATAATCACAAACATGTATGATGTTTCGTACATTGAATTGCCTTTATCTAATGAGAAACTTCTTCCTTCTGTGATGAAAGCCAATACCTTGGAGCTTAAGTCACTTCCAGATCATTTGAATTAGGGATTCTTGGGTGAGAATGATACTTTGCGAGTTACAATGGAAATGGGCCTTGCACGAATACAAGAAGATAAACTCGTCCGAATACTTACAGATCACAAAATAGCTATTGAGCGGACAATTGTTGAGGTCCAAGGCCCATCCATATGCATTGACCGTATCTTGTTAGAAGAGGGATCCAAGCCCATTAGAGAAGCACAACAGACATTGGATCCTCCCATGATGGAACCAACGTCGGGCTGAGGACGTTAAACCAAGCGCTTATTGGGAGGCAACCCAATGTTTTTGAAAAATAAAAAAAAAGAAGAAAAGAAAAATAAAATGAGGTAATAATGATCGATTTTTGGTCCGAGGAATTCTGTTCTAGCCATCAAATTGTCAGGTTTTTCTCTCTTTGCCATCTGTCTTTATTTTGTTTTTATATTTTTTACTTGTTTTTTTTGGGGACTTTTGTTTGCTATTGTGTTTGTTATCTCTTTTATGTGTCTTTTAGTTTCGTTTTCTTTCTGCTCTTTCTTTTCCTTTCTTTGTTTAATTTGATTACTCTGTGCTTTGGGCTCATTTGTGCAGCAGCTTGTGGAAACATTCAAACGGGAGTTGAAGCCATTGTTTGAAGGTTTGAAAAGTGCATATCTGGGAGAAGAACAAACTCAATCGCATTATCGGTAATATCTCTCCTTTTCTTCTCTTCAATGTATGCTGATATCTTTCTATCGAACCTTCGTAAATATTTCCCTTCACTTCCTCAAAATGCTGTGTTTAAAATTTATAAAGTACGGATGACTAGACTTTGGGCATTGATGCTCATAAATGTGCCTGCTGATATCCGATGGCTTATCGAAGCCAAGGTGAGATTGTCCGTTGAGCCTGACATTAATCTCGCAAAATACATGCCTGGTCTAGGAAAGAGCTACTACGCCAAGAGGCGAAGAGCGAAAGGTTACAAGTATGTTATAAATGTGCTAGATGGAATTGTAACCAGACTTGTCGTTCATTAGGTTTTGCGTCCAGGAATAGAGAAGATAAACTTTCATTTATTAAAAATGGTTTGAGTAATGAGTCGCTGGATAATGTTTTGTTAACTCTCGAGTCACATTCTTGTGGACTTGTTCAGCGTGAATTGCTTAATCTATGGACACAATTTCGTGATGAATTGCAGTGTTATAGTCTAGGGACTCTGACTAAAAACGACCCTATTTGCCAGTTTATAAGAAAACTGGATGGGAAGCAAATCCCCGACTCATAGAAGGCGTTTCAACCGTTACTGGACGTAAAACCAGAGGAAGATGTGAGCCACAATCACAACTACTTGTATATTTGAATGTGTGTTGTTGTTGTCGAATTTTTTTCTTTCTTGTTTCGTTTGATCTGATTATCAATGTTGTTTTTGTGTTGTTGTTGTTTGTTGATTTTGTTTGTTTTAATTTCAAGTTTTCTTTTTGACAAACCATATGACTACCCTATGGCATAAGTACACGTGGGAGACAAGTGTGGAGGTTTTGTCAACCTCCACCGAAAGTGTATCTCTATTTTTTATGCTTCACGTGGGAGACAAGTGTGGGGGTTTTGTCAACCCCCGCCGAAAGTGTATCTCCATTTTCCATGCTTCACGTGGGAGACAAGTGTGTAGGTTTTGTCAAACCTCGCCGAAAGCATATCTCATTTTTTCAAATCTTGGGGCGATAAATCTGCATCGAGCAACCCCCACCGAAAGTATGTCCCCATGTGTCAAAATTTGAGAGTTTTATGGGTGTATATATACATTCTGCATATTTTCATATGTCATTCCATAACCTGTCTTGCAATTGAAAAGCATAATATCTAACGTGTCTTACACAAGATTAGAGCACTTGTAGAAATGGAGAAAACACCAATTCGGCGATTCCGCAATATATGCGTATTTTGCGGATCGCAATTTGGTAAAGATGGAGAGTTTACCACAGCAGCTCTTGATCTTGGTAGGACATTAGCTGCGAGGGGTATTAATTTGATTTATGGAGGGGGTAGTCTTGGGTTAATGGGGTGTGTGTCAACAGCTGCATCCCTAGGAGGGAGCAAAGTTCTCGGCATTATCCCTAAACCATTAGCTGTACGAGATATCGTAGGCAACACAATCGGGGAAGAGTTACAGGTCTCTAGTATGCATGAGCGTATTGCACATATGGTTGTTAAGTCCGATGCATTTATAGCTTTGCCGGGTGGTTATGGTACATTAGAGGAGATATTTCAAATCACCTCTTGGGCACAGCTAAACATCCATCGGAAACCCATTGGTTTGTTAAATGTTAATAATTTTTTTGATGGTTTGTTGTCCTTTCTTGATCAAGCTGTAGAAAAAAATTTCATCTCACCGTCAGCAAGGCAAATGCTGGTTACAGCTTCAACTGCAGGAGAGTTAATTGACAAACTACAAGAATTCGTCTATTCACCTGATCCAACAATGGCTCGGATAAATTGGTTTGGAGAAGGCAACAAAAGGCGTCAACTGGATTTAACCCTCCATCTGTAATCTCTATTTGCTGGTTTGCTTCGTTTTTGTTTGCTTTCTTTTTAGTGTGTTTATTTGAGATTTTTCATGTCGTTTCTTTTGAGCTTTTTCAGGTTATTTCTTTCGTCCCAGGTAATATTTTCTAATCTCGGTTTTTAGAGTGGTGGCTAAAAAAAGTTCAAGTTCTCTTGAAACGCATTCTGGATCTCTTCAATCCATAATGGCTGAATAAGGAGGCTAACTTCTAAACTTTGTAGACCCATTCTAACTAACTTGTTTTTGTTTGCTGACTTGTTGAACTTTGTTATTTTATGAGTGAGTTTAGTTTTGCGTAATTTAGAGTTGTTATGTGTTTTTATCTTTATCAGTTTTGATTTAAAAAAAAAACAATTGTGGAAAAACTTGAGAATGGCAGAATATGGGGTTTCTTTAACCCTTGAAACGCATTCTCTCTAAATAAATCTGTAGTTTGTTGATTTCATATTATTTGAAGTGCCTTGTTTCTTGTTTTGTTCTTTCATACTAAAGGTATATAGGCTGGAAACCTTAAGTCTGTGGGCTACTGGTCCTAAGGATTGTTGAAATATACAATCTTGACTCAGGTGTAACAACGCCACATACCTCTTTTCTTGCATTTTGTGTGTCGATGATAAGATAATGATTGAATTAAGAATAACTCTTGGAAAATGATAAATGATGCATGGATCTGTGTGCTTGAAATGTTTATTTGGTTTTCGCTTTGCTTTTGATTCCTTGCGCAACATTGAGCACTGAGCTATTATCACTGAGTTATTTGTTCACTTAGAGATAGTTTATGTAAATTAAATGTTTCTTCAGATTTCAATGAATTCTAGAACTTGTTTGATGGTCACTCGAGGTGAAATCCTAGACTGTGCAACATTGGGAAATGATTTAGGCCATCTTTGGACCGTTTGAGCCTTAATAGCCAACCTTGACTGACATTGATCCCTAGTTACCCCTTTGAGCCTTTGTAAGCTTTTTTCTTTGTTAACTCACTAAAAGATTTCCTAACCTCAAATGAATTTATTCCAAACAGTTTATACCTTACCTATGAGCATGTAGATCATTCACAATTAAATTTTGAGCTATGTTCTGGTTTTGAGAAGTTAGAGGAGGTTGGGATGTGTCATGAGCAATACAAGTGAGTTTTATTGTGTTAAAAAAAAAAAGAAAAACAGAAAAAAAAACCAATCTGTACTTATTGTCCACGAACTTACACATTGAGGACAATGTGTTGTTTAAGTGTGGGGGAGGGGAAGTGTAATAAAAAAAGAAAAAAAAAGAAAAAAAAAGAAAGAAAAAGAACAAAAGAAGAAGAATAAGAGATCTATACCCTTAAGTGTTCTTAAAAAGAATGAAACAACAAAGTGTGAGGGTATAGTTTTCTTTTGTTTTCTGCAAAAAAAAAAAAGATTGAGTGTTCTAAATAAGTTTGGAGGAGTAACCTGGTGAATTGAAATGAAGTTGTGTTATAGGGTTGAGCTCTACATAGTCTTGAATGATTTATGTGTTTGTGAGTGATTTGAGCCAAATTATTATCCTTTATCATACCTTCACCAAGCCAAACGTTACAAACTTAATAAAGTCCTACTTGATCCTTGGTGTTGTGCATGTCTACATTAGTGGAGAGTGACTTGAAAAGCTAGCCTATGGAGTTAATTTATACACACATCTTCAATATTAAATATGATTCATTTTTATGCATAAACTCATTCGGGTTACAAGTGATTAGGTCAGAATGGCTCTACACACACACACTTGAAGAATTGAAGTGAAGCGAAACTAAACTTTCGGATAAAATTCTTGATCAAGTGCATTATTTTGAAGTTTTCCTTGGGTTATAATTAAGTACAATCTTTTAGGCCTATTTGCAAGATAAAGCATTTGAGTGTTTTAATTTTTTTGTTGATTCTGTTTCGGTTTAGTTTTATTTCATATTGTCGTAGTTGCTCGAGGACTAGCAAAGTCTAAGTGTGGAGGAATTTGATAAGTGTCAATTTATATATCATTTTCATATCAATTCGTCCATGTTTCTTTGCTATATTCCTTGGTATTTTTATGTTTTTGTGTGGTTTTTGATGTTTGTAGGAGTGTTGGAGGAACTTACACAAAATTGGAGTAAAACCCTTCATTTTCACCTCTGCTAGTCAACCAATTTCTTGGAGTTGATTGTATCGATATACAATTAACCGAATAACATGCTATATACCATTGAAAAGCTCTCGAAGTCTATTTTTTGGAGAAATTTACGGTTCACGAATTTATGTAGTGTACCAAAAGTTGTGATAAAAATGGTATCAGAAGTGTATATTTGTAATTCCATATATCACGGTAGCATGTTATTAAATACGGGGCACTGTAGCAAGTTACTGTAGCAGAGTATTTAAACACATTTTAGGGTTTTATTTTTATAACTTGAAGAGGAAAAACGTGGGAGGAGGCTGCATTTCTAGATTTCTCTCATCCCTTGGAGTTCTTGAAGGAGAAAGAAGATTTTGAAAGAGGAGAAACTACAATTCCAAGAAGATTCATCTACAAAGAAGATTTTCAAAGAATTTGCTAAGTTCTTTCTTTCCTTTTCAATTCTGGAAATTTCTCTGTATTGTATTTGTTATTCTGATTGAATATGTGTAACTAAATCTGAATTGGTTGAGGGTGATTTCAAAGCCCTTGATATGGATTTTGTGAGTTGATTGTGTAAGAAATTGTTATCCAATTCTCTAATTGAAGTTGCTTGTATTTTCCCATATCTAATGCTTATGATTGCTTACTGATTGTATTTGGAATGGCCAACTGAATATAATCTGTTGTTGTCTATTGCTAGATTAGAAATCTTGATCCGTAATTGTCATGAATTTCCAATCATTAGTAGCAAAATTGTGATCAGAGATTGCAATTGGAAAATACAACTTAGGTTAAATAATCTGAACTTGTGTGATTATTGCTTAGATCAACCTATCTTTCTCATCGTAATGCTTCCATTGAATTAAACTTAGAGAGCTTGTTCTAGGTTGTTTAATGGATAGAGATTAAATAAAGAGCTTGTTTTATTTAACAACAAAGTAAGGAAAGATTGGGATAACAGAGCTTGTTGTTATCTACGGTTGATAACTTCAATGCTGTAATTGGATTACAATTCTATGTTAATTCACAAATTCATATCTTGTGGCAGAGAAAGAACCCTTAACCAAGTGTCTCTCATTGAATTTTCAATTCATTTAATACTGTGTTGTGTTATTCTTTATTTGCCTTCGTATTCACCAATCCAACACCAATTATTATAATGACAGGCCTGAAATTACTAGCCTCACATTTCATTTCTCCTTGCTTGTGTATAAGAAAATTAAGGTCTTAGCTTAGGCTTATCTTATCCTATCCACCTCTCTTTCTCACTCTCTTTGGGGGTGCGTGTGTGCACGCGCTTCTAGTATTGATTGTGAATAAGCTTATGTAAAAGACGAAATTCGTATCTTATATGCCACTTTAAATCTCTAATATTCCCTATAAAACTACTCAAACGTTCGTATGAAGCTGGTAGCTAGCTCTCTCAATATCGTATAAAATTAATAATTCTAATGCTTTAATTTATTAGTTAGTTTATTAATAATAACTAGCTAGAGGCAAAGAGACAAAATGCAAGAGCAACTGAGCAAGTGTATGAAACAGTTTTCTAATATAATTAATAGTTTCGTTGATGTGTTCGATCAAATAATTAATCAATGAATAATAATATTAACAGTTCACAGTATGCATTCAGAGCAGAACAAAAGCAAAAAGAAAACTTAAACAGAGCTATACAAAACATATCACCAGGCTAGAAGACTATTTGGTTCTTTATAAGGAGTTGTGCAATAAAAAATGAATAACCAATAGGGAAAAAAACAATAGGTCTATGGATTGGATGCCTTTTAAGGCCGAAGTACAATTTGAAGTGATCACAAATTGTTGTTCAAAGCAAAAAATGGGAAAGATATTGACCTAACGTTAGAGCAACAATCATTCACACTACCAACTCCCATATTATGAGTTTCTCCTTTAATAATTCTTCTTCCTTTATGTCAAACATACCCAAAAGAAAAGCTCTCACAATAACAATAATAATAATAATAATGAGACACACACACACGCACTCTCTCTTCCTTTAATCATTTGACAAAATAATTCTTTCTCACTCTTTGCGTTAGTGGTGTTATGTCTAAGTCTATCAAAATCAGCAGCAACCATAGCACATAGCATATGCCAAAGGCAAAACTAGAACTAGAATTGTAGTAAAATTTACTATAATGATTAAAAGCACTTGTTATATATTTGAAAGATACATCCATGGCGATGATATTGAATGAATCAAATGCAGCAAAATCAAATTCGTTCAAAAAATTACCAAAAATAAAAGTAGAGATGCAGAATGTGAAAATTGATTTGAGAAAATCAGAGAAAGTAGCAAGCGAGATAGCAAATCAGAGAGAGAGTAGAGCTGATTGTGCCATTTGCAAATAGTTTAATCAAAATGCAACAAACACAAATCCTTAAACAAAATTATCGAAATGCAAGAAAATTGATCAGGAAAGACAAAATCCGTAAGCGATAGAGTGAAATCAACGAGAGAGAAGGTTTACATCAGAGTTTATTATTACGGCCCGCCCAATTTACTGGCTAGAGTGGCCAAATATGCCTAGAGGCTTGGCCCAGCTTCTAGAAGGCCCAGGCCCAAGCCCATCTTCTAGAATTCTCTAGCAAGATAAACTTCTATAATTATCTCTTATATTTATCTAGATTATTTAGTAGATAATATTCTCTTGTACATATCTAGATAACTTAGTAGGTAAGAATGAATTAGGACCATTAGATGCATTAGATCTAGGCCATTCATTTGAGAGGTAGTTCACTATATAAACCCCTCCAAGCTCATTTGTAAATCATCCACAGAAATCCACAAATACACAAAGTATCCAAGCATTGTAAAGTTTTCAAGTATAATACAAAGCTCTTTTGCTTAGCAATTCTTGTCTCCATCTCTTCTCTTCTTTACTTACAGGCTCTTCGGCTTAACGGTCATTTCTTCTCCTTGAGCGAGAAGACTAGCATCAAGGCTTACTTAGCAACTTTTGAGTTAAGTTATCTAAGTGTCGCACGAGCGTGCTGCGCAAACCTCTAAGCTCGTGACAGTTGGTATTAGAGCACAGTTCGAGCACAAGAGCATGGCATCCGACCTTGAAGTGACCATGGAGAAACAAGTTCATGGACGAGAGGAGTAACCTCAACCACGTGCACAAGGAAAACGAGGTAAATCCAAAGCTCCATCCTCGGAGTCTTTAGAGTCTCGTGTTGCTAGCTTAGAGCAAGCTATCTCGGGGATGGACAATGCAATTGAGGGCCTCACCGATCATCTTGAAGGCCTAGAGACGGATTATGGAGAGATCACCCAAGCAACGAAGTCCAACATCCTTGAGTTTAGTAACGCCTATGAAAAGGAGTTACACAACCTCACACGAAAGCTCATCGGCTTACGGACCTTTGTGAAAAATGAGTTGCGAGCAATTCGTGCGGATGTGGAAGAATCCCGCATAGAATAGGAGAAGCATCAATGTGATCGTGCTAACCCTTCTTACACAAGTGGGCTAAGCACCATGCACATACCCACTCCCGCCACATACAATGGCACTCGCAACGCCACGGAAGTTGAGAACTTCCTATTTGGCTTGGGGCAATACTTCAAAGCCAAGTGTGTCAATGATGAT
Organism: Boswellia sacra; assembly: GCA_013180625.2. NCBI lineage: Eukaryota > Viridiplantae > Streptophyta > Magnoliopsida > Sapindales > Burseraceae > Boswellia > Boswellia sacra. The sequence goes on from SNVD02000548.1 coordinate 52,817, forward strand.
GCTTCGAGGATCGGCATTGCACCTACATTCCTTTGAGATGCAAACCCAATTGTGGTGGCATCGCAAGAATGGCGACGTGGGCAGAGGCATCGTCTCCCTTCGTACATGGGAGGATTTTAAGAGAGAGCTTCGGAAGCACTTCTCTCCTAGCAATGCTGAGAAGGAGGCAAAGGGTCGCCTCCACCGTTTGAAGCAAAGCGGCACGATTCGTGAGTATATCAAGGATTTCACCACCATCATTTTTGAAATCGAAGGTATGTCTGAAAATCATTCCCTCTTCTACTTCCTCGATGGGTTAAAAGATTGGGCGAGGGTTGAACTCGAAAGGCGTGGCGTACAAAACCTTGATGACGCCATAGCCGTGGCCGAGTCCCTCATTGACTACACATCCCAATCCAAGGAGAGGAAGACCAACCAAGGAACAGGTGGGGGAGAGCGAAATTCTAAAAAGGACAATGGCCGAAAGGAAGGTGGTGCACGGAAACCAACCAGGGGAGACAAGCGCGACACACCTAACCAAGGTAAGTCCGATACCCCCAAACCTAAAAGTCCTTACTTTATTTGTGATGGTCCTCACTGGGTGTGGGATTGCCCAAAGAGAAAGGCTCTCAACGCCCTAGTCGCTCAACAAAAGGGCGTACAAAATGAGGAGCCTCAAGCGGGGATGGGTTCTCTCCGTACAATTGGCACACTCAAGAGACCCACACATATGCAAAAGGGTCTCATGTATGTGAGTGCCACTGGTTACGCCCAAAATATACCGCGGTTATTATAGTATACGTTGAGGTGTCGAATCCACAAGGAGGCCTTCGATAAAAGAGGTTCGTAAAACAAAAATATTAAAAAGATAATAAAAATGTAAAATTTAACTTTGAAGTTATTAGTTCTAAAGAAAATTCAGTGTTTAATAATTGGAAACAATCGATGGTAATTAAGAAGTAAGGCATCGAGAATCACTTATATGTTTTGTAAATCTAATCCCCACTTTGATTTAATAATTATAACTCAATTGAAATTTCAAATCCCAAACAATCAATCGGAAAATATGTATAGTATAGCATAAATGATAAACACATGTATTTGATATGCATAAACTCTTTACAAGCAATATTTACCAACAACATTCATCCTTACAAGTTATCCAAGAGCGACAATATATCACATGACAATATTGTAGTAAAGGACTAACTCATAAAACGAAACTACCAGTAACAATTATAATTCAACACGAATCACATAAAGAAAGCATGACTGATTTATATGAAATTGAGAATTATAATTTCTGGATTAAAAAGAAATCACAAGATGAGAAAGAGTTTAACACATAAACAAACATACAATCTTTATAGCCCTTGAGGTAGAATGAAAGTGGAGAAATAGATAAACTACACATATAAGTTTATCTCTAGCCTTACCAAGAGTTCTAGCCTAACTTACAATTCATTCTTATCATTTCTAAAGAGAAAATACAAGAGAGAATTGTAATATACAATGATAAAATGTGAACTCAAATGATTTTTTCTCTCTCCCATTCAATTCCTCAAGTTGTCCTTAAATAGGTGATGAAATGGAACTATTATACCAAACCTCCACAAATTTTTCCACATTGGCGGCTACCAAACATTCCACCAACTTGCAGCTGATTTTTGACCACCAAATGGACCGAATTGGGCTTTCTAGAAAACATGAAAGTTGTAGCATTTTGTCTCAGTTTTCTAGGGCCACTAGATTCATGCAATTTGGACAAGTATTCTCTGAGATATGGCCCAAATACTGGACATGGGTCGGGCTGAGAAACAACTACAATTTGGTTTTGTTGTGTCTCAATTTTGGCCCATCAAATATTGGATTTGGGCTTTTGATTGTTCTTTAACTTTGTGTAAAATTGAGACATGTTGCTCCAGGTTTAATAATCTCTCCATTTTGATCTATAGATTGATAGTTGTGTCCATTTTATTAAGCCTGAAAAAATGATTTCCATTAATCATAATTTAAGGATAATACTTTATTTCAAGATAAAGACTAAAGAAAATGCAAAAGAAATGAAACAAATGTAAAAGAGGCATAAGCAAAATAATTATGTTAAAATATCATAACAGCTTTATAATACTGTCCAATTAGCATTAATTATTTATACTTAAGAGTGTACTTTCATGCGTTTATCAGCCACCATCAACGGCAAGGATGTGCGTGCGATGCTTGATACTGGAGCCACGCACAATTTCATTTTCGAAGACGAGGCCAAACGGCTAGGCCTCAAGTATGTTAATGGAGGAGGTACCATCAAGGCGGTAAATTCACCCGCCACGGTAATATTGGGAGTATCCAAGACAACCTCGGTACAACTTGGCACATGGAGTGGAAAGCTTGATTTTTTCATGGTCCCCATAGATGACTTCCAAGTAGTGCTTGGCATAGAATTCTTCGACCAAGTCCATGCCTTCCCCATACCATCTTCCAACTCCCTCAACATCCTTGACGGGAGTCATTCATGCACGGTGATGGCGGAACGGGTAGTGAAGGTTAAAAGCAAGATGTTAACCGTACTACAATTCAAACAGGGAATGAAGATGGATCCAAGTTTTCTTGCCACTGCTCGAGAATTAAACGACGGTGAGGACGTTGCCATTGCCAAAGCAAGTTCAAACCATCCTTGAGAATTATAAGGATGTGATGTCCCAAGAACTTCCAAAGAAGTTGCCTCCACGACGGGAAGTGGATCACCAAATTGAATTGGAGATCGGTGCCAAGCCTCCAGCCATGGCGCCTTACCGCATGGTGCTACCTGAACTTACGGAGTTGAAGAAACAACTCTAAGACTTGCTCGATGCAGGCTACATCTAGCCCTCAAAAGCTCCATATGGCACACCCGTCTTTTTCCAAAAAAAGAAGGATGGATCCCTCCGCATGTGTATTGACTATCGGGCACTTAACAAGATCACCGTCAAGAACAAGTACCCAATTCCACTCATTACAGATTTGTTCGACCAACTCGGGACGGCTCGATACTTCACCAAGCTTGATTTGAGATCGGGGTACTATCAAGTGCGCATTGCCAAGGGTGACGAGCCAAAGACCGCATGTGTGACAATGTATGGTGCTTATGAATTCTTAGTCATGCCATTCGGTCTCATTAATGCACCTGCTATATTTTGCACCCTCATGAACAAACTCTTCCATCCCTACCTTGATCGGTTCGTGGTAGTCTACTTGGATGACATCATAATTTATAGCACAACTCTTGAAGAGCATGTGCAACATCTTTAACAAGTCTTTCAAGTGCTTCATGACAACGAACTCTACATTAAAAAGGAGAAATGCTCCTTTGCTCAATAAGAAGTAGAGTTCCTTGGCCATCATATACGGGATGGGAAGCTCATGATGGATCAAGCCAAGGTGAAGGCCATTCGAGAATGGGAGCCTCCTACCAAGGTACCAGAGCTACGATCTTTCCTTGGGCTGGTTAATTACCATCGACGGTTTATCAAGGGCAACTCAGCCAAAGTTGCCCCACTCACGGATCTTATCAAGAAGAACCGCATATGGCACTGGTCTGAAGAGTGCCAACATGCCTTCGAGGGGTTGAAGAAGGCAATATGTGAAGAACCGGTATTGGTGTTACCCGACCATACCAAACCATTTGAGATGCACACGGATGCATCCGACTTTACCATTAGGGGAGTTCTCATGCAAGAAGGGCACCCCATTGCCTATGAGAGCTGTAAGCTCAATGACACAGAGCGGCGACACACAGTCCAAGAAAAGAAGATGACCGCCATTATCCATTGCTTACGGGTTTGGCGACATTACTTGCTTGGTTCCCACTTTATCATCAAAATCGACAATGTGGCCACAAGCTACTTCCAAACACAAAAGAAGCTGAGTCCCAAACAAGCACGATGGCAAGACTTCTTGGCCGAATTCGACTATAGGCTCGAGTACAAAGCGGACAAGGCAAATGTTGTAACCGATGCCTAAGTCGCAAGGTAGAACTTGCCACATTGAGTGCAAGTCGCCCACAAAATGTGCTCATCGATCGCATCAAACAAGGTCTAGAGCACGACCCCATAGCCAACAATCTATTGAAGTTGGCAAGTGAGGGAAAGACACGACGTTTTTGGCATGATGAAGGCTTACTCCTCACAACGGGTAACCGCCTCTTCGTGCCTAGACATGGGAACTTGCGGAAGGAGATCATCAAGGAGTGCCACAATTCCAAGTGGGCTGGTCATCTAGGTATGGCACAAACCCTTGCACTCTTGCAAGATTCTTACTATTGGCCTTAAATGAGGGAAGACGTGGAGGGCTATGTAAGGACTTGTCTTGTGTGCCATAAGACAAGGTCGAGCACCAACATCCAGCGGGGGTTGCTTGAACCCCTACCCATTGCAAAAATCTCGATGGACTTCATCGTGGCCTTGCCAAAATCTGAAGGGTATGGAAGCATAATGGTGGTAGTTGATTGGTTCAGCAAATATGCCACCTTCATACCCATCTCTACGGATTGCACCACGGACGAAGCCGCTCGAGCATTCCTCAAACACATAGTGAAGCTATGGAGTGTGCCACAAAACACTGTAAGTGATCGTGACCCTCGCTTCACGGGACGCTTTTGGGGAGAGCTCTTCAAAATGTTGGGGACTGACTTGAGCTTTTCAACAAGCTTTCATCCCCAAATCGATGGGTAAACCGAGCGCATCAATACCTTGCTTGAGTTATACTTGAGGCATTATGTGAGCGCCCATCAACATGATTGGACAAAGTTGCTAGACATTGCCCAATTCTCACATAATCTCCAAATGAGCGAGGCAATGGGCAAGAGTCCCTTCGAGATTGTGACGAGACAACAACCAATGACTCCACATGCCATAGCCTCGACATATAGAGAAAAAAGTCCAGCGGCCTACAAGCTTGCAAAGGAATGGCATGAACAAGCCGAGATTACAAGAGCATGCTTAGACAAGGCCGCTAAATTGATGAAGAAGTGGGCGGATACGAAGAGACGACACCTCGCATTTCAAGAGGGGGACTTGGTACTTGTCAAGCTCCTACCCCAACAATTCAAATCACTTCGTAAAGTGCACAAGGGGTTGGTGCAAAAATATGAAGGTCCCTTCCCAATTCTCAAGCGAGTGGGTGAAGTCTCCTACAAGGTTCGGTTACCATCTAACCTCAAGATTCATCCGGTCTTCCATGTCAGTTTCCTCAAGCCCTATCATGAGGACAAGGAAGATCCTAGTTGAAGTGAGTCCAAGAGAGCACCCACAGCTGTAGTCACAGGATTTGACAAGGATGTGGAATACATCCTTGCGGATCGGGTAATACGAAGGAAGGGAGTTCCACCATATACGGAATACTTGGTAAGGTGGAAAAACCTTCCGGATAGTGAGGCGAGTTAGGAACGCGAAGACACCTTGTGGCAATTTAGCAAGCACATCTAGCGCTACAAGGATGAGAGCGCGCCAAGGACGTCGCGGAATTAGGTGGGGAAGGATGTTACGGCCCGCCCAATTTACTGGCTAGAGTGGCCAAATATGCCTAGAGGCTTGGCTCAACTTCTAGAAGGCCCATGCCCAAGCCCATCTTCTAGAATTCTTTAGCAAGATAAACTTCTATAATTATCTCTTGTATTTATCTAGATTATTTAGTAGATAATATTCTCTTGTACATATCTAGATAACTTAGTAGATAAGAATAAATTAGGACCATTAGATGCATTAGATCTAGGCCATTCATTTGAGAGGTGGTTCACTATATAAACCCCTCCAAGCTCATTTGTAAATCATCCACAGAAATCCACAAATACACAAAGCATCCAAGCATTGTAAAGCTTTCAAGTATAATACAAGCTTTTTTGCTTAGCAATTCTTGTCTCCATCTCTTCTCTTCTTTGCCTATAGGCTCTTCGGCTCAACGGTCCTTTCTTCTCCTTGGGCGAGAAGACTAGCATCAAGGCTTACTTAGCAACTTTTGAGTCAAGCTGTCTAAGTGTCGCACGAGCATGCTGCGTAAACCTCTAAGCTCGTGATATAATGCTGCCTTATTTAGTGGTGCAAGTGCCGTGAATGCTGCCATAAATTCAAAGCATCTCTGTGGTCTCTGCAAAAGAAAAGCGAAATCTAGTGACTTAGAAAAAAAAACAGATAAGAAAGACGCAGATGAGATGATATCATTACCACAATCTCTGTTAATGAAATGTATATGAAATAAGCTGCGATGATGCGATGCAAATGCAGATGAGATTGATTCCTAGAGTTAATCTATGAAGTAGAAGAGGAATAAACACAATGGCTTGAAGTTTTATCAATTATGCAAAATTGAAATGGCTTCAAATGGATTTCTAGGGCAAAATTGAACTGGATTTCTTGATTGAAATGGGCTACACGATTAAAAATACAAAGCCCATTTGCGTTAGGGAGGTAGCTGTCTTATTTAGGGGTAAAGGTGTCGTTGGCAGCAACTCATATACAACGGGCACTAATGCCGCCGCAAATGGGCAACGTATATAAAACATTTTTTTGTAGTGTATGCTCTTGATGGATCATTATGTGATTATATTGAACCTACATATGTTAGTTCTTGATTCGTTTATTATTAGCTAACTCGTGGATATTGGAAATTAAAACCCTAATTACTTCAACTAGTTGCCACCCTCATGAGCAGCAAATGTCAATCTCATCTGATGATTTGACATTAATCTATCTATGCCTTAAATGATTTGTTTTCTCTATTAGGACGTTGTGACATATTTAGCTTTCTTATAATTCTAAAACTAGTACTAAGTCCTTCTCCGATCCAAAATGTGGCAGCTTTGGTCCCCAGAGATAAATTAAGAATGGTAGTTCGTTAAGGCATTAACTAGGCAGGTTTGTCATTTAGAGATGAACAAAAAAATGGGAACCTGGGAAGACTAGACCATCTACACTTAAAATCAATTTCTCAAGCCGACCAACCACTCCAACCTTAAATTTTCTTTCTATATTTGACTGACTAATTAACATCTCTATAAAATTTATCTAGCAAGGTAATTAAGTTATTATATATACTATTTTTTCCTATGTTTGAATCAATTGAAAGAGACCTGTTCAGAATGTGGAACACATGGAGAGAAAATGCATGGTTTCTAGCAATTTCGCCGTCATTCCCTTTAACTAGGGTTAGCAAAAGGAATTGATCCATCTAACATATGAGATGCTTCTTGTCCTATAAATAGGAGTAAAGAGTAGGGAGATATGCAAGCACTAGATAACAGATACCTGAGAGCCAGTGAGCTACTAAAGAAGTTGAAGTGCTCTTGTCGCAGGAGAGATGGCACGTTCTCAGAATTCTAAGGAGAATACAATGTATAAATTAAAAGGGTGAATATGTTAGCTCATTCATAGGCCTCACAAGTCAGCCAATTGAACAAAATGGGTATCTTGCTGCTGCCATGCCATTGGTAGTTAATGTTGATGATTTTGATTGACAAAACTTTAGCTAGTTATTGTCAAACAATGCCTCCTCTTATTCCAAGGATTGGATGGCTCCAAACCTTGGCTGAATTTTCATTGGCTCAACATGTTACCCAGATCTAATTTCTTCTAAATTAAAAGTTATTTGTTCCCCATAGCTGGGCATGGAAGCTTTCAACTTTGCGTTGGCCCACATCAGATTTAGCCCAGCACGAATTGAAACCCATGGCCATGACATGAGTGTAGAAAGAGAGCTAAAAGCAAGTAGGGCATTTCTATAAAATGCCAAAAAGAGAGGGTGAAAAAGCCCAGAAAAAGAATCTGGTTATCATGCTTTATAAATGTCTAATTTTAAGTTTGTCCTCTCTCTTGTGAATTGTTCTAAACCCACCTAATTTAGACAAAAAACTTAATTTATAGCTTTCAGTTTTTTCTTTTATGATGTTTTGTTATGAAAAAAGATATTGGTGTCTTAAAGTTTGTAACTGATGTTGTAGCCTCTAATATTGTTGCTGGTGATCATTAATTGATTATAAATTGTAGTTTGTTTGTCTTTAGTTAATATATTATCCCATATTCTAATTTGATCATAATTTATTATGATTACAATAAAAATGAACTCAATACAAGAACAAACCACATCATAGCTATTGTATAAATCCTAAACCAAACAAGCCAAGCCTTAAACCAAAGTAAGCAAAGTGATGCAGGATAATCAGTCACTATGGCAAAAGGTATTGAAAAGCTAATTAATCATTTAGTCAACATTTACAAAAAATAACAAGGCTTAAACTATTCTAAACTTCAACGTAGGAACTTATTATCACTAAAGATAAGATTTCGGTGGACATCAGCCAAACAATATGAAATGTCCAGTCACAAATAGAACATCAGATGTAATATAAAATGCAAGAAATTTAAATTTTCATTGTTTTCTAATTCAAAACAGCGGTTTAAAATTTCATAAATAAGACCAGGAATCATGCTAACCAGCTATGCCATGCTTCGAATGTTTTATAAGTCCAAGCATATAGAAAAATTATACTAAAACCATTATAATCTATAATTTTCTACTTGATACATTAACCCAACTCATGCTTAGGGTCAGATAAATATGAAATTAACCACTACAATAGCACTAAGCGCTTGGCGCAATAGAAGTTCATAAATAATAAGTTCAAAAAGAAATGATATTACCTTTGATGTGCCCATCACAAACTGTAGAAGTCGAGCCTTATCCTCCTTGCTGAACCCTTGAACAACCTCCCAAAACCACTGTATCACTGGAGATGCAGCACTGTACCCAGAATATTCTGTATTGGCCCTCATGTCATCCACTGAAAAAGACTGATCACATTGTTTTTTTGTTAGAGTTATTATCCTGTGTCCTCTACTTGAGAAAACATATTTGGGAAATTTTTTTTTCTAAAAAAAAGGCAAAGATTGGGAAAGGCTATAGCATTTAGAAGGCTTAAGGTAAACAAATAACCACGAAACTCACAATCAATATCCGGAAGTCCACTAATCAACAATTCCAATTCCTTGTCATTGAAAATTGAAATTAGTTCCCTTTGAATTAGTTCATTAAATCCTTCCAGAGAAGCATTTATTTGAGGACTAATAGCAGTTGTCAAACGATGCTCAGCAACTAAATCAACACATTGGTGCTTATTATCCTCAGTAACCTTAATATTTCGTCCACCTGGAATTAATTCATAGTCAGTGACCTGTGTTATTTAAAAGATACCCACCATGAGAAACCAATTATTAAAATGAAAGCTGTGAATGATAGAGATCAAGTGAAATAATTGCTTGTGCTCTTTCATACAAAATTAGCTTCTCCTCACCAGCATCGATGCTAAAAGTGAGGTCTAGAACATCGCTTATATCATTCTGCGAAAAGTAGAGAACTAACCAGTTTAAGACAAGTAGACCAAAAGAACTAGTGTAATTTAGAAAGATGACAAAATTGGCATGTAACATACCTCAAGCATCCACTTCAGGTTTTTGAAGTAATCAGGACCAATAGCTTCAATATCATGATAAGTTACTTTAGCCCCACGGATATGCTTGTAGAAAGATCGAGCAAAGTGAACATCTAACAGTTGCCCATCAAAAAGTGCTTTTCCAACCTAAAACAGATGTCAAGGAATGAGCAAAAAGTAAACAATGACTAGGCCAATCTAAACAAACAAAGAGAAGTACTCACAACTCGCCCAACAAACTTGAAATATGAAAGATGTTCTGTTTGGTAAACTGAATTGGGGTTGGGCTGGAACGTTGATTCATTGCCCACTGTAGTGAAAAGTATGGCTCCCTTGTCAAAAATAACCCTGTAGAGCAACTGGTACCATTCCCTAGAAAGACCACCAGCATCAATACCTTCCTCACCTTGAGAGTTAACAGTCAACCTTCCCTTCAAATCTTGAGTTGATTGCATGTGCAGTTGGTTATATGAATCTTCAAGAATGTAAGCTCTTCTTACTGAAATTCTTAAAGGACTGTAATGATGATCATGCTGATGCTTTATTTTTGACCTGAAGTGTGCACGTTTATTGTCAAAATCAACAAAACGAGCAACCTTTAGCATGAGCGAGAAAGATTTTCCAGCAACCCAGGATTTTGACGGATGAAAGCATTTAACAGCTTCCTTTGTTTCTCAGAGAACCTCACAAAAGCACTTTGCTTTTAATCAACTTTTGAAACAGGCCCAATAGTTTTTGGCTAGGCAGTAGATGTACTGACATCTTCAATCTCAGAAATAGCAGCAATACCGAAATCATGACCAGAACCTGGTTGTGTAGGATGCAACTTCTCACACATCACAAAGAAAGATTCTATATATGGTAATATGTTTTGAGCACCTGAAGGCAGTGGTGACATAGCACTGGATGGTTTGGCAGTGGAATTTCTGGATGTGGTAACTGAATCAGGGGAAGATTCTGAATAGCACTTAATTTTGCTTATACATGTACTCAGCTCCAGCCACAAAGGATCCAAAGCTATATTAATGTCCCATACCTGAGAAAGAGTAGCAGAATGCTCCTCATCAGGAAGAATTTGCTGATCTTTCTCTTTTGCCAACATGGAAAGAGACTGACTTGTATTGGAAGCTACAACATGATTGTAAGCATCATATGAAAAAGAAGTAGGAAAAACCCAAGAAGAAGATTGACAACTAACAGACTCAAAAGAAGAATCAGATTTAGAATAAAACATAGACACAAAAGGAAAATCCATTTCATCAAAATTGACACTAATTGATATATATACTCTTCCATCAGAACTTAAACATTTATAACCTCTATGAATAGGAATGTATCCTAAGAAGACACATTTGGAATAGTGAAAATCAAATTTATTTTTGTTATATGGTCTTAGGTAGGGATAACAGGCACATCCAAACACTTTTAGAAAACGATAATCTGGTTTGGAATGAAAAAGAATTTTAAAAGGTGAATAATGTGACAAAGTATAAGAAGGAAGTCTATTGATTAAATAAACTGCAGTTTGGAAAGCATCCCACCAAAATTGAGGTGGCATGGATGCTTGAGCTAGAAGGGTTAATCCAACTTCTACAATGTGTCTGTGTTTTATCTCAGCTCTCCCATTTTGTTGATGTTGATAGGGACAAGGATGTCAAAAAAGGATGCCTTGAGCTGTAAGATAAGGTCAAAGGCTTCTGTATTCAGACCCCCAATCTGTTTGCAAACACTTGAATTTCCTCTCAAATTGTTTTTCAACAAAAGTATGAAAGTTAATAAAGATTTATTTGACCTCAGACTTAGTTTTAAGAGGAAATATCTAAGTGTATTTCGTAAAATCATCAACAAAGTGCAATTAATATCTATAATCTTCTACAGAAGAAAGAGGAGCAGGTCATCAAATGTCAGAGTGGACAAGTTCTAAAGGAAATTCAGTTTTATTACTCGAACTTGGAAATGTAGCTTGACAAGCTTTACCATATTGACATGATGAGCAAAAACTATGTGTGGCAACATTGGTAACATCAAGAGAAAGAAGTTTACATACACGAGACACAACTTGACAACTTGGATGTCCTAATCTTCTATGCCATAGATCAAATTGATTACAACTGACGCTTGACACATCTGCAGCAATATAAGTACAATTCAGAGTAGAATTTATAGACTTAGAAAAAAGACCAAGTAAAGAGGATCTAGCAGTTGGCACCTGCAATTTATACAATCCATCTTCAAGTGTTCCCTATAGCAGAACTCTCCTCGAGATTTTGTCCTTAATGAGACAGAAAGGATCATAAAATTCAGCAATACCACCATTATCTTTTGTAAATTGAGACACACTAAGTAAATTTTTAGTGATTTTGGGAACATGAAGAATTTTGTTCGAAGAAATATATCTACCAGGAAGTAAGGAATTTAGTTGTGTAGAACCAACATGCTGAATAGGTAGAGTATTACCATTCCCAACAATAAGCTGTTCAGGTCCATTGTAATCTGCTTGGATTGTAAGGTTATTCAGATTGGAGATAATGTGATCTGTGGCTCCGCTATCCATGTACCAAGATGGATCATTCACAGTAGAAGGACTAGCAACAAATGCTTGAGAATTGCCTTGAAAACCTTGAGAGTTCTAACCATTTTGAGATCTAACAATAGTATTATTTGCATTGACAACACTTGCTCTGCTTGTGTGAGATACAAAACCTTGATATTGAATATTGAACCTATGATAGCACTGAATTGCTGAGTGACCAGCTTTGCTGCACACTTGACAGATAATCTTTCCTTTATTAAAATTCTTTCCTCTTGCCCAACCTCTGTTATTTGGTGGACTTCCTCTAAAAGATTGGAAATACTGAGGATCAAAGAATTATGATGATTGCTTATACAAAAACTGATTTCCATTATTAAACTTCTTTGCAAAGTTAGCAAAGTATAAAGGAACACCAGTAGTAGAAAAATGAGCTACACTTGCACCTTGCACATTAAAAATATAAGTCGAATTGTACCGAGCAAGTCTTTGTTCATAAGACTGTAAAAGCAACTGAGCCTCTTCAAGAGTGACAAAATCAGATCTAGAAGTAAGATTAACCACAATAGACTCAAATTCTGGACCTAAACCTCCATAAATGTATGTTAATAGCTCATCATCAGTCATGAGATTTCCAGCAACAGAGATCTTGTCTCCAATTTCTTTCATTTTTAGAATATAATCAGCAATAGATATTGAACATTTCTTTGTAGTTTGAAGCAAACTACGCAAATTCATCAATTGAGACTTAGATTGAGAAACAAACAATCAGTCAAGAGTTTGCCATACCTCAAAGGAGCTTTTACACTTAACAACATAACCAAACATTGTTTCAGAAATTGAAGCCAAAAGCCAGCTAAGAATCAATTTATCCATGCGACACCATAAAGTATATTCTGGATTATTCTGAGTTGAGATGACAGATGAACCATCGAAAGCTTGGATCTTAACAACTGATGGAGGACAAGCTCTTTCTCTAGTAAGAAAATCTTCAAGTCCATAAGCACTCAAAGCTGGAAAGATTTGAGACTTCCAGAAGTTAAAATTGTTCTTATTATGCTTGAAAGATAGAGAAGGTAAGCTAAGTAGTGGCGGACTCAAGAAATTCATTTGAGAGAATGTGAAATTTGATCTGTCAGAATTGTTTGATAAGTGAGAAAATATAGAAAAATTTGCCATGAGTTTCGTCTCTTGGCTCTGATACCATGAAGAAAAGTGAAGCCAGAGTTCTTTTATTATTTTTCCATATCAAGCCTTCAAGATCAAATAGTACATCGTTATTTATACAAGAAACAATTATAACTTCCTAAATAATCTTGCTGGGTCAACTACCACAAGACTCTTATCAATTATATGAGTTATATTCCTTTACATGTTTTATCATAATACTTTATTATAACTGTAGCTTTATCATTAACTATTGACTTAATCACAATAACAGCCACTAACTATATATCAGTTTATAACAACTCTAATCCAATCAACCTCTTCAGCTTAGCTTGATGCTCGTCAACAATTTTATAGCGTAAAAGATTAATCATTAATGTTGATAATATCAACAACTTTCGAACTAAGATTCTATCCTCTCCTAATCTGTACTTGTACATTCAATATATATATATATATATATATATAAACACACACACGTATGTATGTATCTATATATGTATGTATATGCACCAATGTTATCATCCCTCAGATTTATCAAATGAGTTACTTATGTTGTGGAAAAAAACTCTGACAAAAACACTATACACTTTATTGAGAGTAGAGCTGCAACGTTGAAAATTTAAAATTAAGACGGCTCCTTTACTTTTGATAATTAAACTTATCTTCTCACTTGTCAGTGTTTAATGTTGCCACTCCATTCCATGGCAGCTCTCCGTTCCCTGTGAAGTGTCTTTTTGTTTCAACGATTAGTCTCTTTCTATTTGTCCTTCTTCTCTTCTTAGTCTCTCTTTTATTTTCTTTTTATTTTTTTATTTTTGCCTTCTTCAAATCAAATGATACGAATCTTTCTATTTTTGCCCCTTTTCTCTTGTTATTATCTCTTTTCTTTTCCTTCTATTTTTTATTTTTTATCTTCTTCGAATAAATGATATTTTCCTTTTTTCTTTTATCAACAGTTAGATCTGATTGTAAAATACATCCATGAGATTAATGCACCAAGAATATCTACAGGTTGTCAAATGTTTTATTTCTTGTATTAACAACCAAACTTATCACATAAATGAAATTATACATTATCTTATCTGATGCAACATCTGCAAAGTAATCATGATGAACAACAAAAAAGTTGAGATTGCAATCCATTCAAATGTCCCCTACCGCAATAGAGTTTGAACTAGAATATATTTTTGTCAAAAATAAAGTAAAATAGGATGAGAACACGGTTGAACTTTTGGAAAGGGTACAAAAGCCTTTCACACAGGTGTATGATCTAAGATCTGCGAAAAAAAAAAAAAAAACAACTATGAGACATTGAAACAGGCCAAGAGGAAGAGGATGAAGATCAGAAAATTAATAAAAGACAGTTGTTTTATTGTTAAGGACAGAAAGGAACCTCTAATTCTTCTGAGATCTTATGTCAACTTGACAATAATTAGCTTTAAAGTTAGAATTCCATTTCGAAGACAAAACATAAAGTCACCGTGACTCGTAGGATGTATCTGACGGTCTACATTGTAGACCTAGATTTTAAATATGATAAGAGCCTTTTTTTTTTTTTAGTGCACGCATATATATATATATATATATATTCATTCATGTATTATTGCTAATTAATAAAATAAAAATAGTAGATCTTTTATAGTTACAAATGTACCAATGCTCACGAGATCGCAGGTTTAAGGAAATGGTAAATTTTGACTTAAGGGCTAAGAAGAGGGTATGTATAGAAGAAAATAAGTGATGCTAATTTTATAAGTTATCTTTATAATCTTACTTGTATAAATCTACGTAGTATTTAACCTATATGATATTATTGAATGATTATCATATTATCGATATTAATAAAGAACGTCTTTATTTTAATCTATGTGAATAACCATTTATAAATGATATTAATATATTTATAAATTTATTACACAAATACCTCAATTAATCTTAAAACTTAGTTTTTCAATTATATCAATTCTTATCAATTTGTATAAATGAGTTTATATTTTATAAAATATAATATTATTCTTCCTCAAATAGTGAATTCTAATAATCAAGGGTATTAGAATAACTCTAATACTTTTAAATCAATTCATAAAAATCAATATGAAACCTCCAATTAGATAAAGATATTTTAATATCTTTTTCAATAAATAAGCAATTACATTAATATTATTAGGATAATGTCACAGACCTCCTGTACCTTTTGGTATAATGTCATAAAGATGAGACTTTTGCTTCTTTTTTTTCTAAAAGAAGTACTTTTTTTTTAAACTCATCATAAACCACCTTTCTATTAGTTGTGCTGCTAGTGACATTATTTTCTCGTCAAATTTCAATAAAATTACCAAAAGACCCTTAATAATATAATTAATTTAATAATAACATAATTTAAATTTAATAAAATAATAAACATCAAAACAACAGAATAATATCACATACCACCCCTATGCTTTGGTTTAATTACCGTAGAATCATTGTTTGCAAATTTTGTCATCACTTACCCCTTATTTTAAAAAATATCATAGACTACTCTTTTGTTAGTTTGACCATTAAATAATCGTAACTAAGTCAAAATCTAAGGGTCAAAATAGTCATTTTACATATTTTAATAATAACATAAATATGTTTGTAATATAAATAAAAATGAGATAATATCACAAACTATTCCTATCTTTTAGCTTAATTACATGTAGAATTATTATTTACAAATTTGTCACCGTTTACCCCTTACTTTTTAAAAAATATCATGGACTATCCTCTAGTAGGAGTTCGAATCACACCAATTCCAATTCAATTTTTAAAAACTTATTGAAAGGTTATTTTGATAATTACAATCAAAATAGATAAAAAAATGATATCATCTAATGATATCATCTAATGGTCAAACTAATAGAAGGATGGTCTAACATATTTTAAAAAAAGTAAAGAATAACTAGCGATAAAATTTACAAACAATGTTCTATAGTAATTACACCAAAATATAGAAGTGATTTTTGACATTATCCCTCGTAAAATACCGAACATCACCGTTTCTCTCCTAGCCACTTTTCAATTCGTTGTTCTCTCCTCAATTCTTCTTGGGTTTGGAGGCTTTGAGACGTCCACAATAGCCACCACTTACCAAAAAATCCTCAACCAGCCACCACCTACTAAAAATCCTCAACCAGCCACCACCTTCTGAAAAAAACCTACAACAACCATAAAAAATCCAGCCACACCCACCACCACTCATCAAAACTAGGTACCACTACCTCCTAAAAATCCTGCCAAGAACTACTACCCAAAAAACTAACCACACACCTAGAACTACATTGAAACCGCTATGACAGCCACCACCACTAGTCCGCCACCCAGAACCAACTGCACGCATCGCCCAAAATCCTTAAAACCAAAAAAAAAAAAAAAAAAACTAGCCACCAGACTACACCACAACACCACCAAGCAAAACCACACGCAAATCACCTCACCATCACTATATCACAGTCTCACATCCGTACAATCAAGCACAAAGCTACAAACTAAATCCTTTGATTCAATCCTCATGATGGCCGCCTATATTCACAAGTGCTTCATCAATCAATCACCACAATAGGTTCCATTTTTGCATTGAGGATGTTTACTCTTGATATCCTCTGCTTCTCCATCTCACAAACCCTCTATGAAGGACCTGGGTATTCAATTTGGGGCTAGCTATGGCGACTGGGGTTCGATCGTCAAAAGTCGGTGACTTCAATGAGAGAGGCAGTGACTCTCACCGCCAATTAATCTAGTGGGACGGGTTTGGATTTTTCATTTTATTTTTTGAATTAACGGTGGTGACTGATGAAGAATTTGATTGCCGTTGGCCATTGGATTAAACGATTTGTTTTTGGGTTTTTGAAGAGTTTGCAGATTTGTGTGTAAAGGTGAAATCAGTGGTTGGATTGCGGTGGTTCACGGTAGAGGAAGTGGGGGTAGGGGTGGCAAAGGCAGGTGGGCTTGGTGGTGAAGTCGTTGATTGGTTTGTCGTTGCAGCGGCTATGGTAGAGGAGGCAACACGAGTTGATTTTTGTTCAAAACAATAAAAAATAATTAATTGCATTACAAATTAACTGTTGACTTTGTTTTTATATTGTTATCTATATATATTGTTAAATGGGTTAATCACACAGACACCCCTTGGTTTTGACTTAATTTTATCTATATTCACTGTTTGTCACTTTTCATCACCGCCTATCCCTGACTTTTTCAAAATTTATCATGGAGACCCCTTCCGTCAGATTTTTCGTTAACTACTTGTAATTATGTTAAGTATTGAGGAGCATAATAGTCATTTAACAATAAAAATTAATAAAAGAATTTATTAGAAATAAAAAATTATAATAACCATTTAACAATAAAAAAAATTAATAAAAGAATTTATTAAAAATAAAAAATTATTAAAAAAATTATTAAATCTTCTTCCCTTCTTTCTCTCGGTGCTCCCTCCCTTCATCCTCTTCTTCACACCCAGAAATCTCTCAGCTTTCTCCTCTCCATCTCTCTCAATCTCTCATCTCTCTTTTCTTTCTATTTCTCTCACCTCCTCCTTCCTCTCCTCTAATACAACCGTCACCGCCGCCTCCTCCAGCACCAATTCCACTTCCTCCCTCGTAGCCACCTCCTTTCTCCCTTCCCTTCACTATACCTAGCGCCTGACTCCGAAGCCATCACTCGACGCCGAAGCCATCACCCAGTATTTCTCTTATGTGTGTCTCTGGAGATGGAAGTTATGAAGATTGTTCGCTTAAAGAGGTTGAGAAATATAAGGGAGAAGAAAGTGTTGGTGGCAGATTCGGATTTTGTTGTTTCGAATTCGCCGAAGCCATCACCCAATATTTATGTTGTGTGTGTTTTGTTTGCGTTTCAGATTCGGATTTTGTTTGTTTATGCTTCTGATGGGTGGGAGGTAGAGAGTGGCAGTGACGGAGAAGACGAAATCGTTGTCAATGGAGGAGGAGGAAGAGTTATGAGCGTTGGTGAATTGCATTGTTCTCAAGAATCCATGACCAGATCAAAATTTTTTTCCAGAAATCAAATTAAAAAATTATAATAATGTATCAAACCCAACAACGCCTCTACCACCATCGATTGAAAAGAAAAAAGAAAATAAAAAGAAAAAAGAAATTAAGACCGAGAAGAGCATAAGGAATTGAATTGAAGAGCAGAGGTTCGGTTTACTGGGTTTGGGTTTCTCAATAATGGCGACAGAGCAAACAATGGTAAGGAGAGATAAGATGATTAGTGATATAAAAAAATTCTTATTTTATAATTATTATAAAAAAATATACCCTTTATAATCGTGGCTCATATTTATTATTAAATTTTTATCTAAGTTTTTTCAAAACTGTGATTAAGGGTATTTAGGTAAAATGGCTCTTTATAGATGGAAAACTGATGAAATCTGACGTCACTTAACGTCTAAACTAACGGAAGGGGTCTCCATGATGAATTTCAAAAAAGTCAGGGGTAGGCGGTGATGAAAAGTGGCAAACAGTGAATATGGACGAAATTAAGCCAAAACCAAGGAGGTGTTTGTGTGATTAGCCCATTGTTAAATGCCCAACCTATCCCTCTCTCTAAATTAGAGGTGGTAATTTGGATCATGACACATGAACATGACATGATTATGATACAGACACGATACAGGATTAATAAATGGGTCGGATTCGTGTTAAAGGTGTTTAACATGCTAATCCGTTTAATGACACGAATAGTTAAATATATTTTGTCTATACTTAATATGTAAGCTCATTTAATGATATAAATTGTTACTTACTTACAATATATATATTATAAAACTGAAAATTTTATACTATAAAGTAAATTAATTTACAAAACAATAAATTATGATGATTTTAACAATATTTTATATGAACAATAGTTTAGATTCTAAAAATAATTTTAATTGATATAAATATATAGAATATAATATATTAGCATAACTAGATTAAGCAATTAAATAAATTATATAAATTAAATATGACACGATTATAATACGTGGATAGCACGTTTGATAACCGTGTCGGATCTGTGTTTCATGTCTTGACATGAATACTTAAATGGGTCGACACGAATGACATGAGTTACCACCCTTACTCTAAATTCAATTTATGTACAATAATTTAACAGTAAAAGTGACAGAAGGAAGGCCTGTAACTAATTTCTTCAAATATAGGGACTCTTTTTAGAAAAAAATAAAAATAGAAATCCCATCTTTAATATATTATACCAAAAATAGGGGAGATCTATAACATTATCCCCGGTTTTATTTACAAAAGACCTACTGCGTTACAATTCATAAACAATGAGATTCAACACCATAATGTTATAAAATCAAGCCGACTTCTCTGTCTTTGTGTGTTGGGCTTTTGCTTCTTTCATCCAACGTAAGGCCTGCTCCACGGTATTACAGTTTTGGCTTTACATCCTCAACCTCAGCATCTTTTGAAAGCCTTTCCTAGGAATTTCTGAATTATTTTCATCCAAAAAATATAATTCATTTCATTATTTTTAATTTCTTATTTATGAACCGAGCTGAAAATTCAAAATAGCTTGCAATGAACGAGATTGTTTTTCTTGTTGGAATTTAACTCTAATTTTAACAATTGTGCAAACTCACTTTGTTGGGTATTTTACAAAGATTAAAAAATACAAATAATTGTATATTCATGTTTGCTCTATTAATTAGGTCTCCCCCACCTGGGTCGTCAAGAAAAATAACCAAACTTGTGGGTTAATACATGTTGTGACAAGGATTGATTTATGCGGAAGCAAAGTGAGCTTAATAGAGAAAAATAAAAAAAAATATCAAAAGAGAGCACACAATAATTTACGTGGTTCAGCTTTTAGCCTATGTCCACGGGTGAAGATAGAAGAAGAATTATACTAATAAAAATGGAGTATACAAAATTGAGAAATATCACTCAAATCCAAATCCCCAATTACACCTAAAATCTCACACTTAGGATTATAGCTTACAAACTCTCTACAAGCTCTCACAAAAGAGAAAATGATTTTTTGGGATGGTCTTTGCTCTTTGGATGGCACCTCTATTTATAGTGGAGGGAAGCCAATGTATGCGACAAAAAGATACATGAACCAGCCACCAAAATCTTTGACCTTGTGAGAGGCAAGCCACCAAAATTAGATTTTACTCTGACCTTGTGAGAGAGACAAGATCTTCCATTTTTGTGGCATTAATTGCCTTTGCATGTGCCATCAATTTAAGCACTTTGAAAGCTTGAAAAATAATGGGATAAAATGCATGTTACACATAAACCATGCATCCAAGTCAATTATCTCATGCTTGCATCTATTTTGGTTATATTTTAGCCATTTTTTCAACAAATCTCCACTTTGGCTTAAATAGTGACTAACTCCATAACCAATCTTTAATTATATTCTCCAAAAATTTCTTGACGAATTTAGCAACTAAAAATGTCAATCAAGTCCAAACTCCTTTTGACCTTGACTGTTGGAATTGACTTCATCATCATATTTGCTGGATTGTCTATTGTAGAGATCTTTTTCACAATAATCGTTTCTTCAGATACAATCTCACGAATGAAATAATACCTGACATCAATATGCTTGGTCCTTTCATGATACATTTGATTTTTTATCAAATGTATTGCACTTTGGCTATCACAATAAACAACAGTAGCATCCTGTTGTAAGCCAAGATCAGTCACCAAGTTTCTTAACCAAATTGCTTCCTTTACTGCTTCTGTTGCTGCCATATATTCAGCCTAAGTAATAGATAAAGCAATTGTAGATTGTAAAGTTGCTTTCCAACTAATGGCACAACCAGATAATGTGAGGACATATCCAGTTAAAGATCTCCTTTTATCCAAATCTCTAACATAATCGGAGTCAACAAAACCAATGATGTTGTCATCAAGTTTGGTATTTCTTCTATATACCAACCCAAGATCTTTAGTCCCTCTCAAGTGACGAAGAATCCATTTCACAGCTTGCCAATGGGTTTTTCCTTTATTACCTATATATCTGCTAACAACACTAACAATATGTGAAATATATGGTCGTGTGCAAATCATTACATACATGATGCTCCCAATTGCATTAACATAAGGAACGCGAGCCATTTGCTCCTACTTCTCCTTTGATTTAGGTGACAACTCTGCTGAGAGCCTAAAATGTGCTACGAGTGGAGTACAAACAGGTTTAGAATTTAGCATACCAAACCGTTATAGCACTTTCTCAATTCTTTTGTGATAAGTATAAGTTGCCACTTGGTCGGTCTCTATAAATCTCCTTACCCAAAATCTTCTTAGCAGCACCCAAGTCCTTCATTTCAAACTTAATACTCAGTAAAGTCTTCAACTTGTTAATTTCAGACATGTTTTTAGCAGCTATAAGCATGTCATCTACATATAGTAGCAAGTACACAAATGAACCATTTGGAAGCTTCTTGTGGTAAACATAGCTATCAAAATTACTCCTTAAGTAATCATGTTCAATCATAAACGAAGCATATTGCTTATACGACTACCGAGGAGACTACTTCAGACCATATAAGGATTTATTTAGTAAGAATACATGGTCTTTCTTTCCTTGAATCACAAATCCTTCTGGTTGTTGCATGTAGATTTCTTCTTCAAACTCTCCATGTAACAAAGTTGTTTTGACATTGAGTTGTTCTAACTCCAAGTCAAACATCGCAACAATGGCAAGCAACACATGAATATAGCTATGCTTAACAACAGGTAAGAATAATTCATTGAAGTCTACACCTTCTTTTTTACTAAAGCCCTTTGCAACCAAGCGTGCCTTGAACCTAGCTACTTCAACCCCTGATATTCCTTCCTTTTTCTTGAAGATCCATTTACACCTAACAATCTTTCGATTTTTAGGTGGTTTATTTTTATGAATGGACTCGATCTCCTCATTCACAGCAATAATCCATTTGGCAGAATCAACACTGGAGATAGCCTCTAAATAAGTGTAAGGTTCTTGATTCTCAATTGTCTTTGCTATGGACAATGCATAACGAACCAAATATGCCTGGCCATATCGTTGCAGCGGTTTGATTCTCCTTTTTGTTCTTCCAGTTGCAATACTATAATGTTGTCGTTCCTGAGGTATAGTATCTTGTTCTTGATTTTCTAGTTGAATAGACTGATGTGTAGTATCTACTTCAACCTCCACCTGCTTGCTGGTATACTCATTCAAGCTTTCATTCGTTAATTTTTCTTTTGGATGAAGCATGGATGTTTCATCCAAAACAACATCTCTACTGAATAGGAATTTGGGTGACTTAGGATCAGGACACCACAACCTATATCCTTTAACACCTATTCCATAACCTAGAAATATACATTTCTTTGCTCTAGGTTTGAGCTTTCCATCATTTACATGTGCATATGTAGGACACCCAAATATTCTTAATTGTTAGTAATCAGCAAGAGTTCCGGACCATACCTCTTAAGGAGTTTTTAACCCAAGAATAGTTGATGGTGATCTATTCACGAGGTAGCAAGCGGTATTGATTGCTTCAGCCCAAAAACCTTTTGATAATCCAGAATTAGATAGAAGACATCGAGCTCTCTCTAATAGTATTCTATTCATCCATTCTGCAACTCCATTTTGTTGTAGCATTCCTCTCACTATGCCTTCTTTCTTACAGAACTTATCAAACTGTTTAGAACAAAATTCCAAGCCATTGTTAGTTCTCGTCTTTTTGCCTGTCCGATTTTCGATCAAACTCTTGAAGTGCTTAAAATTGGTGAATACATCATTTCTATGCTTCAAGAAATATAGCCGTACTTTTCTTGAATAATCATCAATAATTGTCAACATCCATCGAAAACCACTTTTTGATGGGGTAGATGCCGGACCCCATAAATCTGAATGGATGTAATCAACCGTACCTACAATGTAAGGCAGTTCGAAACTTCACTCTACACTATTTTCCAAAAACACAAAGCTAACAAAAGTCGAGTTTGGAAATCTTCTAGTCACCAAGTAAACCTTGTTTACTCAATTCTACCATCCCTCGTTCACTCATACGCCTTAGACACATATGCCACAATCGACCTAGACGCATATGCCATAATCGAGTAGTATCATATTCTACATTTTTCAAAGGTGATATAGCAGCAGCACACTGATGAGTTCAATAAAGGGTTAATCACACAGACCCCCCCTAGGTTTTAGTATAATTTTATCCATATTCACTGTTTATCATTTTTCATCATCGGATACCCCAGACATTTTCAAAATTCATCATAGAGACCCTTTCTGTCAGATTTTTCATTAAATGACATTAGATTCCATCCAATATCCCTAACTACAGATTCCATCCAATAAGAAAATTTTTGTTGTTGGAAATTAGTTGAAGGAAATGCAATAAGACTCGAACCCAAGACTCCAAGCTATCACAAAAACTTCCAAACCACTGGACCAAACAACTTTTTTATGGCTAAAAGAACAAAAATATATTTAAATAATAGAGATTCTTATTGTAATAATCAAACATGCCCATCTCATATCTCATTTATAGTGAGTAGAGAAACAAATTTATTAATTTATTTTTGCTCAATTTTTATTTAATCTAAATGTATTAATTTACTTTTTTAATATTTATTTTAATCTATTTTTATTTTTAAATTAAGTTATTAATTCTTACTAATAAATTTATTAATTTATTTAAAAAAATTGATTAAAATTTATAATTAATTTTAATCAATTATAAATTGAATAAGAGGAACCATAAATTTATCAATTTATTTTTGTTTAATTTTTAATCTAACTTTCTTAATTTATTTTTTGTTTAATTTCTATTTTAATATAAATTTATTAATTTATTTTTGTTTGATATTTATTTTAATATATTTTTATTTTTATTTATTAATTCTTATTAATAAGTTTATTAATTTATTTTAATAAATTAATTAAAATTTATAATTAATTTTAATCAATTATAAATTGAATAAGAGGAACTATAGATTTATTAATTTATTTTATTAATTTTTATTTTAACCTATTTTAATTTATTAATTCTTATTAATTTATTTATTAATTTATTTTAATAAATTAATTAAAATGTATAAATGTATAATTAATTTTAGTCAATTATAGCTTTCCCTTGTTGTTAACTCTATATATAAATATGTTGTAGCCTGGTGGTGAGCATACCATGTAGAAGATAAGAGGTCTTGAATTCGAATGCCAACAAGCTAAAATTTAGTTTATTTGATATATAATTGATTTGGCATAATCAATAGTTTAAACATATATTGTTGTTAACTTTAAACAACAATATGTTGTAGCCAGGTGGTAGAACAAACCCTCTAAAATCTAAGAGATCTAAGAGGTCTTGAGTTTGAATCTTAACATTGTAAAATTTATTTAAACTCATATATAATTAACTGTGTTTTGTTAAATGACTATTAAGCCCCTCAATACTCAACACATAAAATCTGAATTTCGAAAAGGTCAATGAAAAATGGCAAACAGTTGGACGAAATTACCATAATGAATTTTGAAAAGGTCAATAAAAAATGGCAAACAGTGAATAAGGACGAAATTAAGCCAAAACCAAGAGGGGTTTATGTGATTAGCCCATTTATTTATTATGCAAACATGACAATAATTATTGATTTTTTATGTTAGAGTCAGAATTTTCATCACAAGTATGTAGCATGCATAATTCAATGTTATGGACTCCGTATGCACAAGCATAACAGACAAGCTTCCAAGATTTGCTTCAACAAAATAGTATAGGTTTCTCATTTGCATTTCAAGACTCCCGAGCTTCATTTACATTTCAAGACTCTCACATTTCAAATTGTGGATCTTGATTTAACAAATACCAAAAAGCTAAAAGATGTTAGTGTAGCTTTTTTTCCTCCCTCATTTTCAAGTTGAGTAAACTTTGTATTGAAATTGACAATACTTAAATTCTGATATTTATTATTTTTCCATTTTTTCCTTTCAATCAACTAATCGTTAAACTTATTTGTAGCATTTTCATTTATTAAGTCAGGCTCCTGTTTTGTTATTGGTGTGACAGTATTTTCCAACATCAGCATGAGCGGCATTCCAAAAACATAAGCATATATAAATCTAAAGTATACTAGATGTTATCTTTGATCGAAGTTCTTTCAATTGATATGAATGAGAAGCATAACTTGTGAAAAAGATCACATGTAATTAGAATCTTGGCAAAATGAGCACCGAGTGAAAGAAGAGAACTACTTATTATATAGGCTTCGTGCTAGCTTAGATAGTTGAAGCATGTTTTTCATCTGGCTTTGATTATATTGCAATCAAGATAATTGAGCGAGAGAGCTTGTGTAATTAATTAGCATTATTGATTTGCCAATAGTAGGTTAGAATCTTGAACAACACTACCATTTATCTTATTGATTTTATTGCAAAGATATCATAAAAGAAGTTATTAATGGAAGTGGATGATTTCCTTGCCTAATAGGCTGAATATTCTTGAGCTTAAGTACATGAACAAAATGGATATATTTTTTTAAGAACATTTACATCACTAAACAAATATTAAACATATTTTTCTTTGCTAGACAACTCCCCTTTCGGTTGTTATAGAAGAGACAATTCCACACAACACAAAGAAGAACAAATTAATTCCGTGTATTCATTGCATTCTTACAGTCAGAAAACACACAAGAAGATATTTGTGTAGCCAGTAACTTACACAATTTTTATTCATAAAACAACAAATACATTATATGTTTCCCCTCACAAAACTATAGAACACTAGCTGGAGGAATAATTGTATAAAACCTCAATTATATAACAGGTAAATATACTACTCGCAATTACAAGGAAAATGCCTAAAGGCTACCAATGGCTGCCTGTAATCCGTTGTCCAAAATTAGCTCGCAAATCTTCAAGGCCTGACCAATTATCTCAAAATTGCCTGACTATACATAGTGGCCTATTTCCCTGCTTGCAAATCTTCAATTAGCTTTCCTGCGGAGGGCTATTGCTCTGTCCAGAATTTGCAACATCAAACCCATTCCATCAAAAACGCATCAAACCCAAATCAACAATACCATCGATGAAACCCAACTAGAGGGCCATTGCTATGTCCAAAACCTGTAACATCAAACCCATTCCACAAAAAAAACACATTAAACCCAATTCAATCAACAATACTACAAATGAATCCCAGCCAAAGTGCTATTGCTCTATCAACCAAACCAGAGGTCTATTGCTCTGTTCAGAATCTGCAACATCAAACCATTCCATAAAAAATGCAAATATCACAAGTAGAAGATTTTTCAGTAACAAATCACCAACATAGCAGGCTCTAATTCGATTTGGTGTTATTGATCTGTTAAGAATCTGCAATATCAAACCTATTCCATCAAAAATGCAAATATCATAAGCAGAAGGATTTTCAGCAACAAAATCACCAATTGGTAGTCTGATTTGTTTTGTTGTTAGAGAAAGACCGATCTGAGAAAGAAAAATCGCAGGGTTTGATTAGATTTAGTGTTTGAGAAAGACTGATAGGAGAAAGCAAAATATCAGGTTTTGATTCGATTTGGTGTTCTTTGATTCGATTTTGTGCTAGAAAAAGACTAAGAAAATTTTGATTATGCAGCATATGATTTGATTTGGTGTGAGAGAGAGAAAAAAATTTGATTTCATTTCTTGTGAGAGGTAAAACGTATCAAAACAGACATGTTTTCGAGTCATTTAAGATGTAAGTAATAAGAAAAATAATAAAAATAAGATGTTAGCCATAAACCCAAGATCTTTAGTCCCTCTCAAGTGACGAAGAATCCATTTCACAGCTTGCCAATGGGTTTTTCCTATATTACCTATATATCTGCTAACAACACTAACAATATGTGAAATATCTGGTCGTATGCAAATCATTACATACATGATGCTCCCAATTACATTAACATAAGGAACACGAGCCATTTGCTCCTCCTTCTCCTTTGATTTAGGTGACAACTCTGCTAAGAGCCTAAAATATGCTGCGAGTGGAGTACATACAGGTTTAGAATTTAGCATACCAAATCGTTATAGCACTTTCTCAATTCTTTTGTGATAAGTATAAGTTGCCACTTGGTCGGTCTCTATAAATCTCCTTACCCAAAATCTTCTTAGCAGCACCCAAGTCCTTCATTTCAAACTTAATACTGAGTAAAGTCTTCAACTTGTTAATTTCAGACATGTTTTTAGCAGCTATAAGCATGTCATCTACGTATAGTAGCAAGTACACAAATGAACCATTTGGAAGCTTCTTGTGGTAAACATAGCTATCAAAATTACTCCTTGAGTAATCATGTTCAATCATAAATGAAGCATATTGCTTATACGACTGTTGAGGAGACTACTTCAGACCATATAAGGATTTATTTAGTAAGAATACATGGTCCTTCTTTCCTTGAATCACAAATCCTTCTGGTTGTTGCATGTAAATTTCTTCTTCAAACTCTCCATGTAACAAAGTTGTTTTGACATTGAGTTGTTCTAACTCCAAGTCAAACGTCGCAACAATGGCAAGCAACACCTGAATATAACTATGCTTAACAACAGGTGAGAATAATTCATTGAAGTCTACACCTTCTTTTTTACTAAAGCCCTTTGCAACCAAGCATGCCTTGAACCTAGCTACTTCAACCCCTGATATTCCTTCCTTTTTCTTGAAGATCCATTTACACCTAACAATCTTTCGATTTTTAGGTGGTTTGACCAACTCCCATATGTGATTTTTATGAATGGACTCGATCTCCTCATTCACAACAATAATCCATTTGGCAGAATCAACACTGGAGATAGCCTCTAAATAAGTGTAAGGTTCTTGATTCTCAATTGTCTTTGCTATGGACAATGCATAACGAACCAAATCTGCCTGGCCAAATCGTTGCAGCGGTTTGATTCTCCGTTTTGTTCTTCCAGTTGCAATACTATAATGTTGTCGTTCCTGAGGTATAGTATCTTGTTCTTGATTTTCTAGTTGAATGGACTGATGTGTAGTATCTACTTCAACCTCCACCTGCTTGCTGGTATACTCATTCAAGCTTTCATCCGTTAATTTTTCTTTTGGATGAAGCATGGATGTTTCATCCAAAACAACATCTCTACTGAATAGGAATTTGGGTGACTTAGGATCAGGACACCACAACCTATATCCTTTAACACCTATTCTATAACCCAGAAATATACACTTCTTTGCTCTAGGTTTGAGCTTTCCATCATTTACATGTGCATATGTAGGACACCCAAATATTCTTAATTGTTAGTAATCAGCAAGAGTTCCGGACCATACCTCTTAAGGAGTTTTTAACCCAAGAATAGTTGATGGTGATCTATTCACGAGGTAGCAAGCGGTATTGATTGCTTCAGCCCAAAAACCTTTTGACAATCCAGAATTAGATAGAAGACATCGAGCTCTCTCTAATAGTATTCTGTTCATCCGTTCTGCAACTCCATTTTGTTGTAGCATTCCTCTCACTATGCCTTCTTTCTTACAGAACTTATCAAACTCCTTAGAACAAAATTCCAAGCCATTGTTAGTTCTCGTCTTTTTGCCTGTCTGATTTTCGATCAAACTCTTGAACTGCTTAAAATTGGCGAATACATCATTTCTATGCTTCAAGAAATATACCCGTACTTTTCTTGAATAATCATCAATAATTGTCAACATCCATCGAAAACCACTTTTTGATGGGGTAGATGCCGGACCCCATAAATCTGAATGGATGTAATCAACCGTACCTACAATGAAAGGCAGTTCGAACCTTCACTCTACACTATTTTCCAAAAACACAAAGCTCACAAAAGTCGAGTTTGGAAATCTTCTAGTCACCAAGTAAACCTTGTTTACTCAATTCTACCATCCCTCGTTCACTCATACGCCCTAGACGCATATGCCACAATCGACCTAGACGCATATGCCACAATCGAGTAGTATCATATTCTATATTTTTCGAAGGTGATATAGCAGCAGCACATTGATGAGTTCAATAAAGGGTTAATCACACAGACCCCCCAAAGGTTTTAGCATAATTTCGTCCATATTCACTGTTTATCACTTTTCATCATCGGATACCCCTGACACTTTCAAAATTCATCATAGAGACCCATTCTATCAGATTTTTCATTAAATGACATTAGATTCCATCCAATATGAGTTATTTTATCTAAATACCCTAACTACAGATTCCATCCAATAAGAAAATTTTTGTTGTTGGAAATTAGTTGAAGGAAATGCAATAAGATTCGAACCCAAGACTCCAAGCTATCACAAAAACTTCCAAACCACTCCACCAAACAACTTTTTTATGGCTAAAAGAACAAAAATATATTTAAATAATAGAGCTTCTTATTGTAATAATCAAACATGCCCATCTCATATCTCATTTATGGTGAGTAGAGAAACCATAAATTTATTAATTTATTTTTGCTCAATTTTTATTTAATCTAAATGTATTAATTTACTTTTTTAATATTTATTTTAATCTATTTTTATTTTTACTTTAAGTTATTAATTCTTACTAATAAATTTATTAATTAATTTAAAAAAATTGATTAAAAATTGTAATTAATTTTAATCAATTATAAATTGAATAAGAGGAACCATAAATTTATCAATTTATTTTTGTTTAATTTTTAATCTAAATTTCTTAATTTATTTTTTTAATTTCTATTTTAATCTAAATTTATTAATTTATTTTTGTTTGATATTTATTTTAATATATTTTTATTTTTATTTATTAATTCTTATTAATAAATTTATTAATTTATTTTAATAATTAATTAAAATTTATAATTAATTTTAATCAATTATAAATTGAATAAGAGGAACTATAGATTTATTAATTTATTTTATTAATTTTTATGTTAACCTATTTTAATTTATTAATTCTTATTAATTTATTTTAATAAATTAATTAAAATGTATAAATGTATAATTAATTTTAGCCAATTATAACTTTCCCTTATTGTTAACTCTATACATAAATATGTTGTAGCCTGGTGGTGCGCATACCATGTAGAAGATAAGAGGTCCTGAATTTGAATGCCAACAAGCTAAAATTTAGTTTATTTCATATATAATTGATTTGGCATAATCTATAGTTTAAACATATATTGTTGTTAACTTTAAACAAAAATATCTTGTAGTCAGGTGGTAGAACAAACCCTCTAAAATTTAAGAGATCTAAGAGGTCTTGAGTTCGAATCTTAACATTGTAAAATTTATTTAAACTCATAAATAATTAACTGTGTTTTGTTAAATGACTATTAAGCCCCTCAATACTCAACACATAAAATCTGACGGAAGAGGTCTCCATGATGAATTTCGAAAAGGTCAATGAAAAATGGCAAACAGTGAATAAGGATGAAATTAAGCTAAAACTAAGAGGGGTTTATGTGATTAGCCCATTTATTTATTATGCAAACATGACAGTAATTATTGATTTTTTATGTTATAGTCAGAATTTTCATCACAAGTATGTAGCATGCATAATTCAATGTTATGGACTCCGTATGCACAAGCGTAACAAACAAGCTTCCAAGATTTGCTTCAACAAAATAGTATAGGTTTCTCATTTGCATTTCAAGACTCCCGAGCTTCAAGTTTTATTCAAATTGTGGATCTTGATTTAACAAATACCAAAAAGCTAAAAGATGTTAGTGTAGCTTTTTTTCCTCCCTCATTTTCAAGTTGAGTAAACTTTGTATTGAAATTGACAATACTTACATTCTGATGTTTATTACTTTTCCATTTTTTCCTTTCAATCAACTAATCGTGAAACTTATTTGTAGCATTTTCATTTATTAAGTCAGGCTCCTGTTTTGTATTGGTGTGACAGTATTTTCCAACATCAGCATGAACGGCATTCCAAAAACATAAGCATATATAAATCTAAAGTATACTAGATGCTATCTTTGATCGAAGTTCTTTCAATTGATATGAATGAGAAGCATAACTTGTGAAAAAGACTTCACATGTAATTAGAATCTTGGCAAAATGAGCACCGAGTGAAAGAAGAGAACTACTTATTATATAGGCTTCGTGCTAGCTTAGATAGTTGAAGCATGTTTTTCATCTGGCTTTGATTATATTGCAATCAAGATAATTGAGCGAGAGAGCATGTGTAATTAATTAGCATTATTGATTTGCCAATAGTAGGTTAGAATCTTGAACAACACTACCATTTATCTTATTGATTTTATTGCAAAGATATCATAAAAGAAGTTATTAATGGAAGTGGATGATTTCCTTGCCTAATAGGCTGAATATTCTTGAGCTTAAGTACATGAACAAAATGGATATATTTTTTTAAGAACATTTACATCACTAAACAAATATTAAACATATTTTTCTTTGCTAGACAACTCCCCTTTCCGTTGTTATAGTAGAGACAATTCCACACAACACAAAGAAGAACAAATTAATTCCGTGTATTCATTGCATTCTTACAATCAGAAAACACACAAGAAGATATTTGTGTAGCCAGTAACTTACACAATTTTTGTTCATAAAACAACAAATACATTATATGTTTCCCCTCACAAAACTATAGAACACTAGCTGGAGGAATAATTGTATAAAACCTCAATTATATAACAGGTAAATATACTACTCGCAATTACAAGGAAAATGCCTAAAGGCTACCAATGGCTGCCTGTAATCCATTGTCCAAAATTAGCTCGCAAATCTTCGAGGCCTGACCAATTATCTCAAAATTGCCTGACTATACATAGTGGCCTATTTCCCTGCTTGCAAATCTTCAATTAGCTTTCCTGCGGAGGGCTATTGCTCTGTCCAGAATTTGCAACATCAAACCCATTCCATCAAAAACGCATCAAACCCAAATCAACAATACCATCGATGAAACCCAACTAGAGGGCCATTGCTATGTCCAAAACCTGTAACATCAAACCCATTCCACAAAAAAACACATTAAACCCAATTCAATCAACAATACTACAAATGAATCCCAGCCAAAGTGCTATTGCTCTATCAACCAAACCAGAGGTCTATTGCTCTGTTCAGAATCTGCAACATCAAACCATTCCATAAAAAATGCAAATATCACAAGTAGAAGATTTTTCAGTAACAAATCACCAACATAGCAGGCTCTAATTCGATTTGGTGTTATTGATCTGTTAAGAATTTGCAATATCAAACCTATTCCATCAAAAATGCAAATATCATAAGCAGAAGGATTTTCAGCAACAAATCACCAATTGGTAGTCTGATTTGATTTGATGTTAGAGAAAGACCGATCTGAGAAAGAAAAATCGCAGGGTTTGATTAGATTTAGTGTTTGAGAAAGACTGATAGGAGAAAGCAAAATATCAGGTTTTGATTCGATTTGGTGTTCTTTGATTCGATTTTGTGCTAGAAAAAGACTAAGAAAATTTTGATTATGCAGCATATGATTTGATTTGGTGTGAGAGAGAGAGAAAAATTTGATTTCATTTCTTGTGAGAGGTAAAACGTATCAAAACAGATATGTTTTCGAGTCGTTTAAGATGCAAGTAATAAGAAAAATAATAAAAATAAGATGTTAGCCATAAATTTAGTTATTTGCCATATGTCACCAGATTTGGAAAAGGTTAGGAAATGCTAAGATGAGGAGAGGATCTAAGTACGTTAATATTAGTCACTCCAATTAGGCTTCGATTAGATCAAAGTATGTATTAATATTAGCCACAATCCATTGATTATCCTTACCTAGAATAACACTATATTTATAAATTTTTCACGCAGCCTAATGTGAAATTATATGATTGAAAGAATAAATTTAATAAAAAAACTAATTACATTAACTACAGGTTGATTATGTGATAATTATGCAATAATGGTATAAGAATTTGTGAAAATTTAAACTTGTATATAAAATCTGTAAATGTAACATTGTTATTCTTTGCATAATATATTCAACTGCATATTTATTTATTCATGTGCTATAAAATTTTTGATGGGATAATGTCACTAACTACCCCTAAAATTAGGCATAATATACGCATATTCGCTGTTTACAAATTTTAACCTGAGGCTTTATAAACGGTATGTTGTGTAAGATAACATGTATTTGTTTTGTGTGTTTTAATCATTAATTTTAATGTATTATTTTATGAACATTAATAAGTTTTCCGATATAGAATATTGCTTAATGTAAGTTATTAGAAGGTATAATTTGAAAATTAAGCATTTAATTTAAGTTTTGCTTTTATCATATAGATTTGATTTTAATTTTACGAATTAGTTTTAACATATTATTTATGGGCTTTGTTAAATTAATGATGATGAAATAAAAGGAGTAGAATGTTAGATACTTCAGACATTTTAATAAAAATCTTAATTTTTTTATTAATAAATTTTCTCAAACCAATTCACCTAATTAAATTTAGCTCATCTTAAAAAAACTCATGGCTTCGCACTACAGGGAGGCGAGATTCATAGGAGGTGGATTCAATAATGTTGGTGATGGAGCCATTGATTATTTTTAAAATTATCAAATTGATTATTTTTAAATTGATCAAAAAAAGTGACACTTTTCAAATTTAAATTTAAGGTAAAACACAATTAATCCAATAATATATTTACAAATTAAAAATTCTAAATGTTGTTGCTGAAGTTGTGCTACATTTGGCAAACATGAGCAGAAAAAAATTATAGTGTGTTGAGCATATAGCCCACTACGAATAAGCATTTGGGCTGGGCATTAATAATCACCCTCTTCAACAGTGAAACCCATCTAAGCATCAAGACAGAATGGCATATTTTATTGGGGTGTTATTTTCGTGTTGCCGTCGGTTGATTTACTGTGACCAAATAACCCAACTTTTTATAAGATTACGTATCATCCAGATCTGTCAGGTTAAAAGGCGTCGAAAGAAGAAACCTACCTTTAGTCTTCCTTCTTTTTTTCTTGCAACTCGCGAATCGCAGACCGGCTATTTCTGGCTCAAGACTGGTGAGTTCTCATAATCCAAATCAGAGTCTATGCTTTTCCTTTTTATTTCATTAAAAAAATAATTTCCGTTGGATATATAACTTTTTTGTTGTCATTCTATCTTTCAAAAACATAAGTCGCTGTAGATGGTAGAAAATAAGTAAAGGGATTCATACAAGATTTATTGTTGTTTTTGTTGTAATTGTAATACATGGACTCTTAAGACTGCTAAGAATCTTTACAAGGTTTATGACACGTGGTTTATTACAGGAGGTTAGATTTATTTATTCGTTTCATAAAAATGTTATTTAATTTTTTTCTTTATTTAACTTTAATTAACCAACTTTATCCTTTCTGTCATCCCTCCACTCTGAATTTCTACTAAAAGTTTCACAAAGGCAATCAATGAGTGGTTTTTTAATGGATGAAACTATAAATCTTTTCAATTGTAAAGACTATTTATTTATTCATATTTTGAGAATAAAATACAGTTTTCTTCAAAAAGAATTTGTGATGCGAATGATGCTTTAAGCTGTCACTATAGCCAAACCAAAGGATTTGCATACGTCGAGTCATCTGCAGCGAGGGTTCAGATTCAAGTTTTACTAAGTTCAACGGGGATGAGTGGTAAATTTAGGTTCAAATAACATTAATTATGTTTGGGCAACAATAGATGCAAAATTTTTCTGGTTTTCTCATGTGAAAAGATATCATTTTTCTCTAATTTTATTTCTTCACTTTAGGCAATTGGTCAAACATGCATGCTTGATCGGAATCTTGCCAAATTGATTGAAAATAATTTTCTAGTAATTGGTTTGAAGCAGGAAGGAGCTAGCTCAGGCCCAGGAGGGGCAACAACCCCTGGGCTTTTAAAAATTCGTGAATGCTATGTATATGAATTTGAAAAATAATTATATTGTCCCTCCTTGTAATATTTATTTACTTTTAGACCCATAACTAAATAGAAAGTATAAAACCTAAGTTAACAAAAAAAAAAAACTAAAGCCCAATACAAATAACAAAAACTAAAACCTAAGGCCCAGTATAAATAAGAACAACTAAAGCCTATATATTATGACTCATCTTTAAGAAATAACAAAGACTCAAAGAATTATATATTTTTCTTTAAAAACAAGTAAAAAAAAAATCTTCATTCTCTCTCTTCCACCTCCAGTCTTCCTCAACACCCCATTCCAAAGGAAAGCAGTGCACTCCAGCAGCAGCAACCAGTGTCCAAGCTACATTCAACCTCTCTTAAACTCTTCTTCTCCAAATTCCATTCAACAAAAAATAATTAGGTAAAAAAAATTTCTATTTTAAGTGCTAAATAGTTTTAGTTTTACTCACTTCTATTATCATATTTATTACTTGTTTAGGAATTCTATTATATATTTTAAGTTTATAAACATTATATTTTAAGTTTATAATCAAAATAATAACTCTTTATGTTATTAATAATCATTCTGTATATACAAATATGGTTTCACATTGTGGAATACTTAATCTTATGTTTACAAATCTGTCACAATTATATGCCATTATCTACACGGCAAAATCAAGCTTTGAAAATGAAATCTCAAAGACTAAAATCGCATTAGGGCATGTTTATATATGTGTCTAAATCAAAGTACCATTAATCATTATTAATCACATAAAGAGTTAAATGAATTTGGGAAGACTAATGGCATAATATGAAATTTGGACCGTCATTAGTTCTAGATGTAATTACATTTTTGAACCACCATTTGATATTTAATTGGATCATCATTGGTTATCTTTGTCGTTTGCTTTTATATTAGCTACTTTGTGATGTAGGACAAGCTAAATATACTTTAAAGATTTTAATTTGTGTTAAAATTGGGATTAATCATAAGTTATGTGCATTGTTTTTCTTCTCTTTTAAGGTTTTTTATTATAAAAGCCTTTTTGATTGTTATGTTTTGTAGATTTTGAATATGAATTAATAAATATTAGTTTCTCCTTCTAATTTTCTCTTTTCCATCTTTTTTTCTCTTTCTCTATTTGACTACTTTCTTTCTATCTCTCTTTTTATTTCTCATTCTAACCTTCTATATCTTGTTAGAAATTTTATAATAACAAAAGCAAAGTCATTTTTTTTTGTTAAACTTTTATTTATTATGCTATTTTATTTAATTTGATGTAGTGATAGAGAAATATTTCAAAAGAAAGTCAACATTGTTGACCCAGGTATGGCAACCCAAAAGGGGGGGTGAATTGGGTTTTTATTTATAAAAACGGATTTAGAAAACTTTTATTGAAAGATGAAAATTATTTAAATATTTCTTTGAGAACAAAGGTGAAGAAGATGAAAATAGAATGCAATCAAGAATAATAATAATGAACAATCACAAGTGCAAGTAAATGTAAGGAGATAGGGATAGACAGAGTGCAAACTCGATGTACGTGGTTCGGCAAACCTTGCCTACGTCCACGGGCTCCTAGCTCCAAGAGCTAAGTTTTCCACTAAGTTGTAGAAATCTTTACAACTTGCTTGATGAACAACCTCATCAAGACTTTTTCTTCCAACCCTTGATAACACCACACCAAGAGTTCTTCTTGATGAACAACCTCACCAAGACAACTTCTTTCAACCCTTGATAACACCACACCAAGAGTTCTTCTTGATGAACAACCTCACCAAGGCAACTTCCTTCAACCTTTGATAACACCACCCCAAGAGTTCTTCTTGATGAACAACCTCACCAAGGCAACTTCATTCAAATCTTGATAACACCACACCAAGAGTTCTTCTTGATGAACAACCTCACCAAGGCAACTTCCTTCAACTCTTGATAACACCACACCAAGAGTTCTTCTTGATTAACAACCTCACCAAGGCAACTTACTTCAACTCTTGATAACACCACACCAAGAGTTCTTCTTGATGAACAACCTCACCAAGGAAAGAGTTCTCTCAAGGATAACTTTTATCCTTTACAAGAAGATCTCACTCTCACCACAATACAAAAAAAAAGAAAATTTCTACAACAAAAGTACAACTCTCTTCAAAGAGTAGATAAAGAATATAAAAGCTCTCTAGACTTGATATTTCTCTTGTTTTTTTTGCTTGATAAAATGCTTCTCTTGCACTTATTGAATGCATGGGAGAATGGCTCCTTTTATAGGCAAATGAGATGAACTTAATCAAGTGAAGACACCAACTCCAAATTTTCTGCCCACCATAAAAACCGTAATCGTGTCTGCCATTTTTGTCAATGCTCCATTTGAAATTTGAAAATCTGTAAAACATAAAAGATTTGCACATTTGAATAAGCTTTCCAACACATCAAGAATCAAGTCATTTGGATATCTGTAGCTCAAGATATGGCCAAAACACCATTCGGTGCTCATGTGACTTGATTTTTCTTTCTTGTGTCAGTCCACCAAATTGAATGATAATTCTGTTAGCCTTCCGTTTGAAATTTGAATTTATTCAAAACATAAAAGATCTGCATATTTGAATAAGCTTTCCAAAACATTAAGAATAAAAGCATTTGGATATCTCTATCTTAACATATGGCCAAAACACCATTCGGTGCCTATGTGAGTTGATTTTTCTTCTCTGTGTCAGTCCACCGAATTGCATGTCAATTATGTCAGCCTTCCATTTGAAATTTGAATTTCTTCAAAACATAGGAAATGTGCCTCATTAAGTCCTCTTTCCAATGCCGTAAGAATCAAGTTATTTTGATTTTTCTAGCTCAATATATGTCCAAAAGAGTATTCGGTGCTCATGTCAGCTACTTTCATTTGTCTTTCAAATTGCATGATGATTTGGACAACTTTACACTTGAAAT
The DNA here is from genome assembly GCA_013180625.2 of Boswellia sacra. Taxonomy (NCBI): domain Eukaryota; kingdom Viridiplantae; phylum Streptophyta; class Magnoliopsida; order Sapindales; family Burseraceae; genus Boswellia; species Boswellia sacra. Next base: position 90,710 of record SNVD02000548.1, read on the forward strand.
TTGAATTTCTTTAAAACATATGAAATGTTATAAATTGAGCAAGCTTTCCAAAGGCTTAAGAATCACATCATTTGGACATCTGTAAAGAAATATATGACCAATTAATTGAACATTGCTTATGTGTCACATTCCTTGAATCAAACCTTATTCTTAAACTTTGGTGCCTTTAACATGTAGTCTTCTCCTTAGCTTCAACACTTTATTTTAATAAGCCTCTTCTTGATTTTACAATTATTTCAATGATATTACTCTTGCACATAAATAAACATGTTAGTAAATCACAATGAATCAATGTATATTGTTATCATCAAAATTATCATGTAGCCTTAAGGCTAACAATCTCCCCCTCTTTGATGATGACAAACCATTGATTGCTTTCAAATAATATCTAAAATAAAGAATGAAAATAAAATCAAGAATAAATAAAAAAAGGCACTTGTTATGAATATAAGCAATCCAACTATTTCTCCCCCTTTTGTTATCATAAAAAAATGTAATCAAATTAACTACTCCCTCTAAATATATTCTTCCCCTTAACATATGCTACCATTCAAAGATTATCTTATTAAAGCAAAATTAAGACATATCCAACATGCCTAATTCTCTTCTAATTATGCAAAATCTATCTTGACTAAGGGGTTTAGTAAATATGTCGGCCAATTGTTTATCGGTGGGAATAAATTCTAAAGAAATATTACCTTTTTGCACATGATCTCTAATAAAATGATGTCTAATCTCTATATGCTTAGTCCTAGAGTGTTGAATGGAATTTTTTGAAATGTTGATGGCACTTGTATTGTCACATTTGATGGGAATATGATCAAATACCACACCATAATCTTTTAAAATTTGTTTCAACCAAAGAGATTGTGCACAACAACTTCCTACTGCAATATACTCGGCTTCCGCGGTTGATAAGGCAACAGAATTTTGTTTTCTACTAAACCATGAGACTAGTGCATGTCCAAGAAAATGGCAAGAGCCACTAGTGCTCTTTCTATCAAGAAGACTTCCAGCAAAGTCCGCATCGGAATAACTAATTAGATCAAAATTATCACACTTAGGATACCAAAGACCTAGATTTATGGTTTCAAGAAGATATCTAAATATCCTTTTGACAGCCTTAAGGTGAGATTCCTTTGGACAAGATTGAAATCTAGCACACATACATACACTAAACATAATATCGGTCTACTAGCAGTTAAATACAAAAGAGAGCCAATCATACCTCGATATTTTGTTACCTCAACATCTTTTCCTTTCTCATCTTTGTCAAGCTTGGTTAATGTACCCATAGTTGTGTTATATGTCCTTGAATTATCCATGCCAAACTTCTTGAGAAGATCTCTTGTGTATTTAGCTTGATTAATGAAGATCCCATCTATTGATTGCTTGATTTGAAGTCCAAGGAAGAAATTTAATTCTCCCATTAAGCTCATTTCAAATTCTTGTTGCATGCACTTAGAAAATTCCTCACACATAGAGACATTAGTAGCACCAAATATAATATCATCAACATAGATTTGAACAATTAATAAATCATCATTTTTTGTTTTAACAAAAAGAGTATTATCAACTTTTTTTATTTCGAAACCATTATCAATGAGAAATTTGCTCAATCTATCATACCATGCTCTTGGTGCTTGTTTCAAGCCATAAAGTCCTTTTTGAGTTTGAAAACATGGTTTGAAAATCATGATTTTGAAAACCAAGAGGTTGCTCTACATATACTTCCTCCATAATGTAACCATTTAAAAATGCACTTTTGACATCCATTTGATATAATGTAAAATTTTTATAACATGCAAATGCACACAACATTCTAATTGATTCTAATCTAGCAACGGTGCAAAGGTTTCCTCATAATCAATACCTTCTTCTTGATTGTATCCTTGAGCAACAAGTCTAGCTTTGTTTCTAATAATGGTGCCATTTTCATCTACTTTATTTCTAAAAATCCATTTAGTGCCTAAATAGAATGATTTTTGGGTCTAGGGACTAATTCCCAAACTTGATTTCTCTCAAATTGATTTAATTCTTCTTGCATAGCCAAAATCCAACTTTCGTCATTTTCGGCTTCTTTAAAAGATTTTGGTTCAAATTGAGAGACAAAAGCAAAATGATTACAAAAGTTCTTAAAAGAAGATCTAGTTTTCATACCTTGTGATGGTTCACCAATAATGAGATCTTTAGGGTGAGCTTTTGCATACCTCCATTCCTTTGGTAATTCTTGGGAAGAATCATTTACTTCCTCAAGCTTTTCTTGTTGAAGTTGTAATTCATCTTGGCTCTTTTCATCAAGCCTTGATTCCTTGATTTGCCTTTCTACCTCAACAATATCATCATCTAAATTCTTTGAAGAAATAACATTAGTTTCATCAAATTCAACATGCATAGATTCTTCAATAGTAAGAGTCTTTTTGTTAAAAACTCTATATGCTTTACTATGGTTGGAGTAGCCAACAAAAATTCCAACATCGGCTTTTGCATCAAATTTTCCAAGGTTATCCTTGGTGTTTAAAATAAAACATTTACATCCAAAAACTTTTAAAAATCCAATGTTGGGTTTTCTTCCTTTCCAAAGTTCATAAGGAGTTTTCTTTATTAAAGCTCTAATATGGACTCTATTGATTATAAAGCATGCGGTATTAACGGCTTCGGCCCAAAAATATTTTGGCAAATTATTTTCAAATAACATGGTCCTAGCCATTTCTTGGATAATCCTATTTTTCCTTTCAACAACACCATTTTGTTGTGGAGTTCTAGGTGAGGAAAAATTATGCTCAAAACCATTTTCATCACAAAGATTTTCAAATGCAACATTGTCTAATTCACCACCATGATCACTCCTAATGGACACAATAGAATACCCTTTTTGATTTTGGACTCTTTTTGCAAATTTTGAAAAAGCTTGTATGGCCTCATTTTTAGTTTTCAAGAATAATACCCAAGTGAATTTTGAATAATCATCCACAATAACAAAAACATAATACTTTCCACCAAGGCTTTGAGTTCTTGATGGTCCAAATAAATCCAAAAGAAGTAATTGTAGAGGTTTATTTGTTGAAATAAATTTCTTTTGTTTAAAAGAAGTTCTCACTTGTTTTCCAAATTGAAAAGCATCACAAATCTTATCCTTTTCAAATTTTATTCTTGGAAAACCATCAACTAAATCATTTTTAGAAATTTTTGAAATTGTGTCCATGCTAGCATGACCTAACCTTCTATGCCATAACCAAGCATCATGATTAACAATGAAACAATTTTCTACATAAGCATTAACATCAATATCAATTGTATAAATATTACCACATCTATTACCAACAAATAATGTCTTATTGTTACTAACATCCTTAATCATACATCTATTAGGCTCAAAAGTAACAAAATATCCCTTATCACACAATTGATTAATGCTAATCAAATCATATTTTAAACCATGAACAAGCAAAACATCTTTAATAATAGGTAAAGAAGGGTTACCAATATCACCATGTCCCATTACCCTTCCTTTGGCATTATCACCGAAGGTCACATATCCTCCTTTCTTCATGATTAATCTTGAGAACTTGGAGGCATCTCCGGTCATATGCCTTAAGCATCCACTATCTAAGTACCACTTGTGTTTGTCACTTTGTCTCTACAATCAACATTCAAGGAGTAACTTTTTGATACCCAAAAGTTCTTGGGTCCTTGTGGGTTAGTTATGGTACTTTTTGGAATCCATATTTGTTTCAAATTAGGATTTCTCTTAATATAGCAAGAATGCACTTTGTGTCCTTTTCTTCCACAATAAGTACATGAATGATTATGATTATTCCTAGAAGATGCATGGGCAAAATAATTTTTAAAATACTTTTGATTTTTATGAGTTTTATATCCTAAACCTCTTTTATCAAAAACGCACCTTTGGTTTTGTAACATAGAATTCAAATTTTTGTGCTTTTTGTAAAACTATCAACAATATTTCTTAAGTCATTATTTTCCTTTTTCAAACTAGCATTTTGTTTCTCTAATTTATCAAAATCCTTTTGTTTTAAAATGTCATTTTCAGTTTTTAATAAATGTATTTGACTATCCAAACTTTCAAAATCTTTTTGCTTTAAAATTCATTTTCATTTTCTAAAGCTTCATTTATTTCTACCAACTCTTCTAATTGAGATAACATGATTTTTGACTTCTTTTTGAAAGCATTGATTTTTGAATTTTGTTTATCAACTTGTACATGTAAATTTTGGAATGCTTCAAATAATTCATCATATGAAAACTAAGGATCATAGTTTAGAATACTTACCTCATCTTCTCTTAAAGCCATGAAGCACATATTTGCCATTTCACAATCTTCTTCTTCGGTGGAGCTAGCCTCACTATCATCCCAATTTGTGACTTTCATTGCTTTGGATTCTTGTCTTGATTCTTGAAGTATGGACAATCCATTTTTATATGTTTCGATTTCCTGTACTCATAGCAAATGATTTGATCATTTTCTTATCTTGCATTGAGCTTTGCCTTTTGTATTCTCTTCTATAATTCTTCTTGAATCCTTGGTTTCTTCTAATCATCCTTTTTAGCTTTCTTGTGATGAATGCAAGATCTTCATCATCTCCTTCATCGTCGGACTCATCATCTTCTTTTGTTGAAGATTTGAAAGCGATATTTTTCTTTTTCTTGAAATCTTCTTCATTCTCCTTCAAAGTGATTTCATGAGTCATGAGAGAACCCATAAGTTCTTCTAATGGTAGTTTGATGAGGTCCTTTACTTCTTCAATTGCTGTCACCTTTGGCTCCCAAGATTTTGGTAGACACCTAAGAATCTTTCTCACCATTTCAACATTAGAATAAGATTTACCAAGAGATTTCAAACTATTAATAATATCCGTAAATCTAATAAACATTTCAGAAATTGATTCATCCGATTTCATCTTAAAAAGCTCATAACTATGAACTAGCATACTAATTTTGGATTCTTTAACTTGGCTAGTTCCTTCATGAGTTACTTCAAGTGTGTGCCATATTTCTTGTGCCGTAGAACAAGTAGATATTCTATTAAACTCATTTCTATCTAGAGCACAATATAACACATTCATAGCTTTAGTATTCAAACTCAATTTCTTTTTATCATCTTCACTAAACTCTTTAGGTTCTTTAAGCATGCATTCCCCATTTTCAATTTTGGTAGGAACAAAAGGTCCTTCCAAAACAATAGACCACAAATCATAATCAGAAGATTTCAAGAAAATACTCATTCTAGTTTTCCAATAAGAGTAATCACTTCTATTAAAAAATGGAGGTCTAGAGATAGAAAGTCCCTCAATATATGAAGTTGAATTAAAAGTTGCCATAGCTCAAAAATCGATTAAGATTTAAAAAATTGAGCAACCTTGCTCTGATACCACTTGTTGATCCAGGTATGGCAACCCAAGAGGGGGGTGAATTGGGTTTTTATTTATAAAAAAGGATTTAGAAAACTTTTCTTGAAAGATGAAAATTATTTAAATATTTCTTTGAGAACAAAGGTGAAGAAAATGAAAATAGAATGCAATCAAGAATAATAATAATGAACAATCACAAGTGTAAGTAAATGTAAAGAGATAGGGATAGAGAGAGTGCAAACTCGATGTACGTGGTTTGGCAAACCTTGCCTACGTCTACGGGCTCCTAGCTCCACGAGCTAAGTTTTCCACTAAGTTGTAGAAATCTTTACAACTTGCTTGATGAACAACCTCATCAAGACTTTTTCTTCCAACCCTTGATAACACCACACCAAGAGTTCTTCTTGATGAACAACCTCACCAAGGCAACTTCCTTCAACTCTTGATAACACCGCACCAAGAGTTCTTCTTGATGAACAACCTCACCAAAGAAACTTCTTTCAACCATTGATAACACCACACCAAGAGTTCTTCTTGATGAATAACCTCACCAAGGCAACTTTCCTAAACTCTTGATAACACCACACCAAGAGTTCTTCTTGATGAACAACCTCACCAAGGCAACTTCCTTCAACTCTTGATAACACCACACCAAGAGCTCTTCTTGATGAACAACCTCACCAAGGCAACTTCCTTCAACTCTTGATAACACCACACCAAGAGTTCTTCTTGATGAACAAACTTACCAAGGAAAGAGTTCTCTCAAGGATAACTTTTATCCTTTACAAGAAGATCTCACTCTCACCACAATACAAAAACAAAGAAAATTTCTACAACAAAAGTACAACTCTCTTCAAAGAGTAGATAAAGAATATAAAAGCTCTCTAGACTTGATATTTCTCTTGTTTTTTTGCTTGATAAAATGCTTCTCTTTCACTTATTGAATGCATGGGAGAATGGCTCATTTTATAGGCAAATGAGATGAACTTAATCAAGTGAAGACACCAACTCCAAATTTTCTGCCCATCATAAAAACCGTAATCTTTTCTGCCACTTTTGTCAATGTTCCGTTTGAAATTTGAAAATCTGTAAAACATAAAAGATTTGCACATTTGAATAAGCTTTCCAACACATCAAGAATCAAGTCATTTGGATAACTGTAGCTCAAGATATGGCTAAAATACCATTTGATACTCATGTGACTTGATTTTTCTTTCTTGTGTCAGTCCACCAAATTAAATGATAATTCTGTCAGCCTTCCATTTGAAATTTGAATTTATTCAAAACATAAAAGATCTGCATATTTGAATAAGATTTCCAAAACATTAAGAATCAAAGCATTTGGATATCTCTATCTTAACATATGGCCAAAACACCATTCGGTGCTCATGTGAGTTGATTTTTCTTCTCTGTGTCAGTCCACCAAATTTTATGTCAATTATGTCAGCCTTCCATTTGAAATATGAATTTCTTCAAAACATATGAAATGTGCCTCATTAATTCCTCTTTCCAATGCCATAAGAATCAAGTTATTGTGATTTTTCTAGCTCAAGATATGTCCAAAAGAGTATTTGGTGCTCATGTCAGCTACTTCTATTTGTCTTTCAACTTGCATGATGATTTGGACAACTTTACACTTGAAATTTGAATTTCTTTAAAACATATGAAATGTTATAAATTGAGCAAGCTTTCTAAAAGCTTAAGAATCACATCATTTGGACATCTGTAGAGAAATATATGACCAATTGATTGAACATTGCTCATGTGTCACATTCCTTGAATCAAACCTTGTTCTTAAACTTTGGTGCCTTTAACATGTAGTCTTCTCCTTAGCTTCAACACTTCATTTTAATAAGCCTCTTCTTGATTTTACAATTATTTCAATGATATTACTCTTGCACATAAATAAAAATGTTAGTAAATCACAATGAATCAATGTGTATTGTTATCATCAAAATTATCATGTAGCCTTAAGGCTAACAAACATTACCGCCTCCATTAGAGACAAATCAAGATAGTTCAAATAAAGATGGTTCAAAAGATGATGTGGAAACTATTTTATTTAATCTTCCTAAAGACCCCGGTTTACAACCTCATATTTTAGATTATAATCCAAATATTCGAGATCAAGTTCGAAGGGCATACTTGCAAAAGGGTCCATGTCAACTTAGAGATAATGAGTTTCCTTTCAAAAAATTTGGACAACTATCAAGACGATTTGTTTATTCTTGGGTATAGTATAGCAAAGAATGCGGCATTTTGTCTTTATTGTTATCTTTTCAAGCCACAAATGGGTGATCAAGGAGGTGGTGAGTGTTTTGTTGGTGAAGGCTTTTCCAATTGGAAGAAGAAAGAAAAGCTTAGACAACATGTTGGAGGTCCCACTAGTATTCACAATGAAGCTAGGAGAAGTTGTGAAGCATTGATGAATCAAAACCAACATATTGAAACATTTTTCTCCAAGCATTCGGATCAAGCATTCGGATCAAGCTCGGAGCATCATCTAAACATCGTGATATTCTTCAAGAGAAATGAGCTATTGAGCTTATCCAAGCACTCAATGATGGTAGTCTTTCAAGTGGGCAAGGATTAAATCAAGAGACTACATTAAAACATTGTGGTGATACAAGGTGGGGTTCACATTTTGGTACTTTAGTGAGCATAATTCATATGTTTTCAGCGATAATTGATGTACTTGAAATAGTTGTTGATGATAGAATAAATGATAATAAAAAATATGAAGCAAAGACATTGCTAATGTGGATGCAATCATTTCATATTGTGTTTACTCTTCATTTGATGAGAGATGTAATGGGTGTCACAAATGAATTGTCATAAGCATTACAAAGAAGGGATCAAGGTATTGTGAATGCGATGAGGTTGGTTAGATTGTGCAAACAACAGTTGCAAATAATGAGAGAAAGTGGGTGGGATTCTTTGCTTGATGAAGTTACTTCTTTTTTTGTCAAGCATTGTGTTCATGTTCCAAAGATGGAGGATGTGTATCTAAATCCAAGGCGATCACAACACAAAGCTCAAGAAATCACAAACTTGCATCATTATCGTGTTGAGCTATTTTATTCCATTTTAGATATGCAACTTCAAGAGTTGAATAATCGTTTTAATGAGGTTAACACTGAGTTACTTTTTTGTGTGGCATGTCTATGAATCATTTTTTGCTTTTGATAGGAAAAAACTTATATGTTTTGCACAATTTTATCATAAAGAATTCTCTACAATAGACCTTATGGCACTTGAGTTTCAACTTGATACTTATATTATGGATATGCGTCCTAGTGTTGAGTTTTCAGGATTGAAAGGGATTGGTGATCTTGCAAGGCATATGGTTGAAATTAAAAGGGATAAGGTATATCCACTAGTTTACATGCTTGTGACTTTGGATTTGATCCTACCTGTTGCTATAGCTACTGTGGAGAGGGTATTTTCAGCTATGAATATTGTGAAGAACTGATTACGAAATCGGATGAATGACCAATGAATGAATGATAGTTTGATTGTTTATATAGAGAAAGATATAGCTAGTAGTATTGAAAATGAAACCATTATACAACACTTTCAAAATATGAAAAAGCGTTGTGGACAATTATAGATCAATAAATATTTATTACTTGAGAAAAATTCTTATACATATTGCTCTTTAATTTATTGCACCTCCTTGGTGAAATTTCTGGCTCCATCCCTGGTTTGAAGTATTGTTTCTATCCATTGCATGTGTCTAGGGAAGCAGTCGTGGTCAAAGATAAGATAAGATCGTATTAATTTACATTTCTTTTTCCCTTTTAAATATTAATTTCTATTCTATTTCACCGATATTTAAATTTGACTTTTTTATACTTGAAAATTTCTTTCTTTCTCACCTAATCTTATCGTCTTTTTATCTAATGAATTTGGCTCACCTAGTCTTATCATGTTTTTATACGGTAAATTTGGCTCCCCTCCTCTTATCATGTTTATATACAATAAATTTGGCTCATTTAAGATTCATCTTATCATGTTTTTATGCAATGAATTTGGCTTATTTTTGGAATCCATGAAAACCAGAGGGATAAACGAGTTTCTCACATACTTAATTATGTACATTTTAAACGAATTTCTAAAAATGTTTAATAGAAAATCAATTATAAATAATTTTCGAGATTGGGAAGAATATTGGTTTTCATCTTGATATATAAATAATAATAAAATTTGAAATTGTTGTGTTTATCCTCTATTTCACACATTATTAAAATGTAATTATGTTTTTTTAACTCTTTTAATAATATTTCTGTTATACATTTTACAATTTTGTTTTGTGTTAAAAGAAAAATTAAAAATCATGAACCACCCATAGTAACTTTATATCTTTCACTTAATTAATTAACGTTGTGCTCAATTAAGCATCATGTATAGTCAAAATTTGTAATCACTCTTAATTATCTATTCTGAAAGTTCTAAGAACCCAAAAAGCTTCTTACGATCATGAATAGGTCTGATTAGATTTTAATTAGTTTTACAATAAAACCCCAAAAAAAAATCACAAAATTGAATGATGGAACTCAGTATGGATCATCGCACCATCCAATCTTTAACAAAATACCTAATCTCAATAGATAAAAGAGGAAGTCGTGAATTCAAACAAGATAGAAAAGAAAATTAAAGAGAAATTAAGCAGTGCCTCTATCCTGGTCGGGGTTCAACTCAACACCCGACCCAAATTATGAAATAAACCAACACAAAGAATGCAATACAAGTAACCAGTACCACCAACAAATGGAAAGAGATCAGCCCATGCAGATGATTCAGGAAAATTAATTAGATGAAGTTGAAGGTGTAGTGATTCAGAATTGTAGTCACTTGTGCTCACTTAATCATTGTACAAGGTCAAAGACTCAAGATATGAGTTCATATAAATTTTAGCCTTCACCTCAATTAGTATGCAATATATTCTAATAAAAAAATATGCAAATATACAAATCACATAAATAATAATTCCACAAGATCAATTTTGCAAAAATCATTGAACAAAAAACCTCCAACAATTGGACGGCTCTCCCTCCAAAGCGCACTAGCTAGATGCCTCTCAAACTTGTTCCAAAATCCAAATGCTCTTCTTGTAAATCTAACGAAACCTGTTTAAAAATTACAAAAGAATATTAATATACAAATCACATAAATAATAATTCCATAAAATCAATTTTGCTAGAATCATTAAAAAACATAAAAATAAAAACCCTCCAGCAATTAGAGGGCATTACCTCCGAAGCCACGAGCTAGATGCCTCCGAAACTTGTTACAAAATCCAAATACTTAAATCTAATGAAACCTGGTTAAAATTTACAGGAGGATATTGAACTTCAGAATTCTCTTCATTCGTCGTAAGCTTGTCAAGCGGGGGAGTGATTCAAATGGGTCTTGCAGAGAATCAAGTACGAATCTAATCAGGGGTGGAGCTTGGCCACCCCAAGCCAACACAATCATGTTACAAAATATGTTCATGTACCTGATTCTCGGCAAAACCCATCTACCTGATTCTCGGCAAAACCCATCTGTATCACTGGCCCTCAAAATATGGAGAGAGATTTCTCTATGAGTTTCAAAACCACAACTTTTTGTCATAACAAGCTTTCTGGAAAAGAATGAGAGCTTTCCTTAAATAAGATGTCATGTTTGAGAGTAGCGTCCCTAGCATTTGACCAAAAAGTCCGAGTTTCTCGAAACCCTAAATAATAAATAAATAATATATATATCCACCAAAATTGACTCTGTACGTAAGCAAAATGAACTCATCTTTTAACAGATTCTAGAAATTTTCTAGGTAGTTAGTCTCGTGGAACTAGTTTGTTATAACAAAATCAGTTATAGTCATTTTAGAAAGCCCGTTATATACAACCGAGACAAGTCTTCAGAGAACTATTTACATTTTCTCTCAGATTTTCTTATTTTCTTTTTTGATTTTCTTGGAAAATTTCATATTAATTCTTGATTACGGATATGGTGTTTTATCTCTCATGAGAACTGAGCTTGGATTCTCTCATCTTGTTCAACGTTTTCTTTTATCAGAATCTCTTCTAAGATCAAAAGCGTGCGAATGTGGTGGCTATTATTCTTTATGGTTAAGTTATCTTAGCCATGGATACCATATATTTATTGTGCATTGGTTAGAGGACACCAATCGTGTAAGCAGCTGTTATTTAAATATAATAAACTTAATCAGTAAACCCATGATGTCTTTTTAATTGCTAATTAATATTTATGTGTTTACTGTTTAATTTACTTACGGAAGCTAATTAAATTGTCGGTGTTAGGTAACCCCAGAAGAAACATAGGCCATATTTGGTTACCCTTTTTGTCTATAAAATATCGTAAAATGTGTAGTAACATATTTGTTTAAGCATTTTTATTGAATCATTCTCTACAAAAACAAAAATAAGTTTCATTCATTTCCAAACTACTCTCTATTTACGTAATGTTTGTATTTATGATTTATACTAGATTTGGTTTTACACAGCTTGGATTTTAATGCTCTTTTAATGGAGTTGTTTTCAGCCATGCCATTAATAAAAAAAGCATATATTAATAAATTATTTAAATACGAATTAAATTAAAACAGCAAATACGTACGTGTTGAAGATGAAAGCAAATGACAATTCATGATAGCCATAGATTGATTTATGGAATGTGTTTATTGTAAGAGAAGAAAAAAAGCAAAGCAAAGTTTAATGCAAGAAGAGAATATGTGCTCGATCGCCATTCGCTCTCACTAATTTTAATTTCTAATTCAAAGCAAAGTTTTCTCCGCTATTCATATTGGAGGAAAGTTAACCGCTGTTTATTACGGTACCATATTTTATTGCAGCAAGGAATAAACAAATTAAAACAAGGAAAAAAAACAAGAAAAACAAAACGCAGAATATTCCCCGTTTTATTAATATTATAATATCAATCAGAGAACCCTGATCTGTTGCATGAAAGCATGGCGACAGCAGCCAATCACCATGGTCAAAGAAGCCGACAACACCCCTAAAATAATCGCCTTCTCTCCCAGCTCCTCCATTATTGTCTAACTCGGAAAAATAAATAAATAAAATCTCTCTCTCTCTCTCTCTCTTTAATTTTTTAATCATGTTTTAATTTCATGTTTCCAACACTATGTTTACAGATGGAATTTCGTTACCAACCAAAGAAGTAAAAGTTTCTGATTTGATCCATTGACCTGATCATACCCTTTCACCTTTGTTAAAATAAATAGTTTGTTTCAATAAGGTAGCTTGTGATGTGTTACGGAAAAGATCAAGGGAGTGATTAATTAAAAATAATTTATTTTATAACTTGAGTTGATAAAATATTAGTAGATAAATAATTATTATGTCAAATAATTTAATATTAATTCTTAATTTATTTTTATTTTTTACTTGTAATTGGATTGTAAAAAAAAGGTGGTTATAGATGAGCGTGATAATTTGTGTTTACTTGTTGTATTCATATCATTTCTCTACATAATTTAAACCTTGAAATTACGAAAAGGTCTGTTATGCTTCTAATGACTTAAAGAACTATAACTATAGTCTCCCCATCAATCTCCAGCAAGCCACTGCGCTCTAATTACCAATAATATTAAGAAAAAAGAATTATGTCACTTCTTGCAATTCAAAATTCAAAAAAACTATCTTTGGCAACACCTAAATTATAAATTTAATCTATTTTAGCTTAACACTACATCATGGCATGAAGTTTTATTACTAATACCAGAACAAATAATAATATTAATAGTGATAATTTAAATAGTTATGAAAAAGTATATGACTGGACTCTCTACAAGCCATTCAATTACACGGAGAGTCCTAGCAACCTAGCTCATTCCACTGGGAAAATAAAAATACTACTTGATAATGCTCTAACAAGATTCCTTTTGATATTTTGTTCCATTCTTTTGGATGATCTTTTGTATATGTGTATTTTTTTATACTGTATATATATCAAGGATTTTATCCTAGTTTCCTCTTAAAATGTTTTACTTACTTTTCATACATAAGTTTTTGAGGAAGCTTTCATTAAAATCCTAGTTATAATTTTGAAATGTAAATTAATTATATTTGAGACCAGAGGCTATTATTTGCTATGTTAACTGTTTTTGGAGGCAAATGTTTTGCGAGATGGCCTAAGATCCCAAGAAGTAGTTTGTGGTGTATTAAATATTATAGAAATGTTAAAAATTTTGTGTTGTGCCAGGGGATTAGTCCAAAATGCAGGAGAGACTACCAAAGTTTCTTAAAATAGCATATTTCAATAAGTTGTTTTCTTAGTAGAGTTTTATGCACGATTCACTCATGTTGATTAGGGGCGAGTTGTGTCAACTTTGTATCAGAGCATAGGTTTTAAGATTCTATTAACTCTCTTCTGTTTGCATATGCATGGTTTTGTAATGATAAAAGAAGCATTATATTTTGTAGGCATCATCGTGAGCCAACATACAGGCAAGCCTCACACTAGAGCCATGTGCAGACTAAACCAAACTACAAATCCTCCACCACCAACACCACCTGAAGGTGAGGGGGAAAATGAACATTACCATGGAGATGAAGAATAGTCAAATGCAAAGAGGAATGAGAATAGGAATCACCGTGATCCTCCTATCATTATACACTTAGTAGATGCACTTGCCCAACTTGTTGCCACTGTTACTCACTATTACTCAAAATCAAAGCCGTGTTAAGGAAGAGAATATTGAGCTAGTTAGGATGTTGTTTGGTTAAAGCTTTGATAGTAATGTTGATCCTCCTAGTGCAGAGGCTTGGTTGAGCAAGTTGGAGCGTATCTTTAGGGTTATGGGGTGTATTGATCAGCAAAAGTTACTTTTTTACTACATTTTTGCTTGAGGGCGGAGCATATCACCGGCGGGAATCAGCTCAGCACTGTTATCCATCACATGAAGTTATTACTTGGGCTATGTTAAAAAAAAGGAGTTCTTTGATCACTACTTTCTTGCTGTGTACAAAAAACATCAAACGTAGTGCGTTCTTGAGGCTGGTTCAAGGGTCCAGATCAGTGGAGGAGTATGAGAAGAAATATATAAGGCTCTCTAAGTTTGCTCTTTCTATTGTGGCTGATGAGGAGGAAAGATGTAAAAAGTGTTGAAGAAGGATTGCATAGAGAAATTAGAGTTGTAATTTGCTGCTAATAGTTATGATGAGTTTGGTAAGTTAGTTCAAGCTGCTATGAAAATTGAGAGAAATTTGGGGGATGCCAACCGAGTTACTTCAAGCCATAAACGTCATCAAAGTTGACCAGTTGATAGTGGTAGCCATAGAATAATCAAGAGAGGGGGCAATTATTCAACTTATTCTGATAGTTATAAGAGTGTTCAAAGACAGGGTCTACCAGAAGGGCAAAGATAGAGTTCTGGTCAGGGATCTATGCAACAATCTGTGGAAAGTAATTCTAGAGATCATTGGGTTGGTAGAAAGGGGAACAAACAAGAATTACTCCATATCCATTACGTAAGACTGGTGGCAAGCTTTATGAGGGAGAATGTCAATTTGGTAAACCTGGGTGTTATCATTGTGGTTAGAAAGGGCATATCAAGAAATTCTATCTTGCTTTAACTCAGGTTAGCAATTTTGTCTAAAAAGATGGTGGGCGTATAAGGCTTCAAATAGGTACATCTACTTCTTAAGCTAGAAACCAGACTAATACCCCAAGAAATAGTAAAAATCAACAGGGTAGTCAACCAGCTCAACAGGCACGAGTATTTGCCATGACTCAGTAGTGGGCATAGGCCACACCAGCGGTGGTTACTAGCATGTTGACTATCTTTTGTTGTAAGGCCTGTATTTTGATTGATTCTAGATCTACACATTCCTTTGTTTCTTATATGTTTGCTATACACGCTGATAGAGATCTGAAACTATTGGAGTGTACTTTAGCAGTAGCCACACCTATTAGGGATTCTATCTTGGTTCTTAGGAATTACATTGTGAAAGTGGGTGATCATGATCTTTCAGCAAACTCAATTCCTTTAGATATCCCAGACTTTGATGTGATATTAGGAACAGATCGGCTTGTAATCCACCATGCATCTGTAGATTGCTTCAAAAAGGAGATGGTATTTAGAAAACCTCAAACAAAGATCGACGTATCCTTCCTACTTGTGTAATATTTTGCTCTTGATGCTAAGTGTTTACTTGCAAAGGGATGTTCAGCCTATTTAGCCCATGTGATTGACACTTCAATGGGTGAAGCAAAGATAAAAGATATTTTTATAATGCAAGACTTTCCTGATGTGTTTCCAGAAGACTTACCTGGATTACCGCCAGATAGGGAGGTTGAATTCACAATAAACCTAGCTCCGAGCACTAATCTTATTTCCATGGCACCATATAGAATGGCTCCAACAGAGTTAAAGGAGTTAAAAGTTTAGTTGGAAGAGTTGGTTGATAAAGGGTTTATCAGACTTAGTGTTTCACCATGGGGAGCACCAGTCTTGTTTATTTAAAAAAAAAAGGATAGAACAATGCAGTTATACACAAATTATCAACAATTGAACAAGGTGAACGTCCGCAACAAGTATCCTCTCCCTCGTATCGATGTTTTATTGGATTAGTGGCAAGGTGCAAAAGTTTTCTCTAAGATAGATTTATGCTCATGCTACAATCAACTCAAGATTAGAGAAGTTGATGTACCTAAGACTACTTTCAGAACTCGTTATGGGCATTATAAATTTCTTATAATGCCATTTGGGTTAACTAATACTCCAACAGCTTTCATGGACCTCATGAACCAGATATTTCATCCTTATTTTGATCGCTTTGTTATCCTGTTAATTAATAATATATTAAGTGTATTCTCGGGACAAGGAGGAGCATGCAAAACATTTGAAGATAGTTTTACAAACTTTAAGGGAGAAATAACCTTATGTCAAATTCAGCAAGTGTGAATTTTGGTTAAACAAAGTTATGTTTTTCGGGTATTTGATATCAGTTGAAGGGGTATATGTAGACCCTCAGAAGGTAGAAGCTATTGTTAAATGGGAGCAACCCACTAATGTAACAAAAGTTAGAAGTTTCCTTGATTTGACAGGTTATTTGGAGATTCATTGAGGGTTTTTTTCAAAATTATTGTCCCATTAACACGTTTGACCCATAAGGAGGTGAAGTTTGAGTTGATTGATAATTATGAGGGGTTTTTTGAAGAGCTCAAAGTACGATTAACTTCTGTACCCATACTGACTTTTTCATCCGACAATGAGGGGTTTGTGATTTATAGTGCTGCCTCTAGACAAGGGTTGGGTTGTGTTTTGATGCAACACGGGAAGGTGATAGTTTATGCTTCAAGACAACCAAAGAAGCATGAATAAAATTATCCCACCCACCCATGACTTAGAGTTGGCAGCAATCGTATTTGCACTTAAGACTTGTTGACATTACTTGTATGGGCCAACATATCAAATTTACATAGATCACAAGAGCCTCAGGTATTTGTTCACCCAAAAAGAATTGAATCTTAGACATAGGAGGTGGACATTGAGCTTATCAAGGATTATGACTGAAAAATTAATTATCACCCAAGCAGAGCAAATGTGGTAGCAGATTTACTTAGTCGAAAAATCCTCAAGCTCTATAGCCCATTTGAAGGTGACATATCTACCTTTATTGCATTGAGGTCTTTCGGAATTGAGGTAGCAATAAATGACTCAAGTGTGCTACTAGCCAATTTCCATGTTAGACCTACTTTAATCGATAAAGTTGGAGATGCACAAGATCCTCAATTGATAAAATTGATAGAAGAGGTGAAGAAAAGGCTTACAAACGGACTTCGTAGTTAGAGATGATGGAGCATTAGTTATGAGAAAGACTTTGTGTGCCCAATATTGAAGAATTAAAGAAAGAGATTACGGAGAAAGCTTAGTTTTCATCCTATGCAATGCATCCAGGAAGTACTAAGATGTATCATACTTTGAGAGAACATTACTGGTGGCAAGGTATGAAGCAAAAAATCGCAAAATTTGTGTCTCGGTGTTTAGTTTGTCAACAAATCAAGGTTGAGCACTAGAAACCCACGGGATCTCTTAACCCTGAGTAAAAATAGGAACATATTACTATGGATTTTGTGATAGGCCTTCGATGTACTATGACCAGTCATGATAGTATTTGGGTGGTGGTAGATTATCTTACAAAATCTACACACTTTTTACCTGTCAAAGCTACATATTCAATGAATAAGTTAGTTAGTATTTATATGGCAGAGATAGTGTGTCTTCATGGTGCACCTGTTTCAATAATACCAAATAAAGATCCACGTTTCACTTTTAGATTTTGGCCTAGCTTGCAGAAGACTTTAGGCACAAGATTGAATTCCAGCACATCTTTTCACCCACAAACAAATTATCAATCTAAGCGTACCATTCAAACTCCTTAAGACATGCTTAATGTTTGTGTATTAGAGTTTAAGGGCAATTGGAATGCTTATTTGCCTCTAATGGAGTTTGCTTATAATAACAGTTATCGGTCCAGTATTGACATGGCACCTTATGAGGCTTTATATGAGAGGAAGTGTAGAACACCAATACGCTAGGATGAAATAGGTGAGAGGAGATTGTTGGGATCAGAACTTGTGTAGGATATAAATGAAAAATAGTTATTATTAGAAACAAGATGAAGGCAGCACAAGATCGACAGAAGAGCTATGCTGATAAGCATATGAGAAATCTAGAATTTCAGGTAGGAGAAAAAGTTTTCTTGAAGATGTCTCTTTGGAAGGGTATGCTTCATTTTGGTCAATGTGGGAGACTTAGCCAACACTACATCGGGCATTATGAGATTATAGAGTGTATGGGCACAGTTGCTTATCATTTAGCTTTACCTCCAAAGTTGTCTAAGATACATAATGTGTTCCATGTCTCCATACTCTATAGGTACGTGTATGATCCAAACCATATCCTTCAACAACAACCAATTCAATTAAAAGAAGACTTGACTTATGAAGAAGGACCATTAAAGATTATAGAATGGAAACAGCAAGTACTCCGCGCCAAGACTATTCCATTGGTTAAGGTGTGGTGGTGATGTCACTCGAAGGAAGAAGCTACTTGGGAGCGAAAGGACGTTATACGAGCTCAGTATCCTCATCTCTCTTTCTCATGTTAGTAATTTTGAGGGCAATATTCCTTTTAGGGGTAATAGTGTTGTATGGGTCATGACCTATTAAATTAATATAGAGTTTGGCCCAATTAAATGTTATAGAGCAGCCCACCATATTAGACCAGCCCAGCCCATTTCTTTTCATTATTTCTTGCATTATATTAACAATTAATCAGAAATAATTAGAGGAATGGAGACATAGAAGGGGGTGCCGAGAGGGAAAGGTAGCAAAGGCAAAAGGTTCATGCTTTTCTAAGATTTTTGGAGAGCTTTTGAGGTAATTTCTTTAACTTTGAGCTAAATTAAATAAAATATTATGACTTCACCCATAAATATCCATTAAAGAGTTGACATTTGAGAAATTTCTTAGAAAGATAAATTAGAGAGAGAAAGGAGATTTCTATGCTTATTTAGGCTTGAATTTCTTGTAATTAAATGGAAATTAGATACTTTCTTATTCAATTAGGAGAATGAGTTTGTAATTGGTATAATTTTGAATAAACCCATTTACCCAAAATTTTTCCAATTTATAATTTTACAAATATTCCTTAGATTTGTAGTGGTATGGAAAATTAGTGGAATTCCTAGCCAATTATAACTCTTGGAAGCATTATTTGATAGATTGTTAATTTTTTAGTTTATTTCACCAAGATTCCCACAAGTGGGAAGTTTAAAGTTTTGTATAGATATGTTATTTGGTGCTATTAAAGAGTTTTACTTCACTTTTCCCTTAGGTGAGACTACGGTTTCAAGTCTGGATTTGAATCTGATCGAGGAAGGGGTTGCCACAGAAGTTAATCCCCAAGATAGTGAGTAGGGAAGATGTGTTTTTACAAATATTTAAATTATAAATTATAAATTTCTACTTTTATACATGTTAGCAAAGCTTTATTTTGTTTAGTCAAGCCATTTTTCTTTTATTAATTTATGAAGCATATTTTATAGTTTACCAAATATTGTCTATTTAGTTTGTTAGAAAAAAATTGTTAAATATTTTAGGCTTTTAAAGTAAAGTTAGATTCCTAAAATATCTCTAAAATAATGATGCGACTCTTAAAAAAAGAATCGATTTTATATTTTACTAAGCTAGTACATAATTCATTCAGTTAGTAGATAGATAAAGACCTTTGAGACCCATTCAGACACATATAGAGGTTTTGAGCTGTGTGATTTGGGCGCCTAACCCTTTGGGCAGCTCCACGCATGTGTATGATTAGTGACCAACTTGGCCTGAGCGATTCTAACCTCGCTAGGTCATGATCAGCCAGATTAGTTTAGGTACTTGATTAGTAAACTATGATGATTTAGAAATTAAAATGTGAAATGATTTTCGTGAGATTTAGAAGCTTAACTCATTTATCAGATTTGAATGTTTAATACAAGTGGAAATATTTTAGAAGATTTTTATATTAACATTTAGATTATGTGAAAGGCATATAAATGATTTAAAAACTTCCTTCCTTGTTTTGTATCCTTTCTAAATAGTTTCTTAGCAATGTTAGTCAAGTAAATTTTTTAATTATAAGTTGTTATGATGTATATTTTATTTTATACAAATTCTCAAGTAAATTTTTTAATTATAAGTTGTTATGATGTATATTTTATTTTATACAAATTCTAATTATGTTAATGACCCTACCCCACTGACTGATGTTACACTCATTCATTTTTCTTCTTTTTTTTCAAAAACCCTTCCCCCCAAGAGATTGCAGTATTCAGTCAGAGCGCCACTAGTTGCTTGAGGTTGGTCACTTGATGATGCTCTAACAGGATTCCTTTTGATATTTTGTTCCATTTATTTTGAATGATCTTTTATATATGTGTATTTTTTTGATGCTATATATATATATATATATATATATATATATATATATCAAGCATTTTATCTTAGTTTCCGCTTAAAACTTTTTGCTTAATGCATAAGTTTTTTAGGAAACTTACATTAAAATCCTGGTTATAATTTTTGAAATGTAAATTAATTATATTTGAGGGCTGGAGACCATGGTTTGCTATGTTAACTGTTTTTGGAGACAAATGTTTTGCTAGACGACCTAAGATCCCAAGAAGTAGTTTGCAGTGTATAAAATATTATAGAAATGTTAAAAAATTTGTGTTTTGCCAGGGGGATTAGTCCAAAATTTAGGAGAGACAGTGCCAAATCTTCTTAAAATAACATAATTCAATAAGTTGTTTTCTTAGCACTGTTTTAGACACGATTCGCTCGTGTTAGTTAGGGGCAGGTCATGTCACTACTCATTCATTATTTAATTATATTAGATAATATTACCGCCAAAAACTCCTGTAATCAAAAATCATATTGAATAATTTAATTTAATTTTAACAATAGAAGTTACTAGATAATTTATGTTCAGAAAGTTAATATCACAATAATTTTTTTTCTCTTAGTTCATGGTTTTGTATCTATATAATTACATACAATTTTTTCTGTGGTGTTGGGTTTTCCCCATGTTAATAGTATAAATTTCTTCTGAAATGTTTTTATTTAAGTCTTCCATTCATTTGTTTTGAATGAACAAGAAAGTCCCAGAAAATCAGCCGACCAACTTGGAGAATGTGGAGATTAGATACTTTTTATTAATTAATTCCATTATAAACTTATGATTAAGGTTTGCGGGAATGTTTAATGTTTTGTTGAAATATTTGACTTTTACTTGACAAATTAATCTTAATAAATGCTTGTGGACATGGCGATTAGGTAGATTCAATCCAAGGATATTGTATTAAATAGTTTTTTGCCACTAAAGTCATAGTTTCTATTTATAAGATTTGACTGGTTTGAGAATTAAAACAATTGTACAAGTTGGCAAATAGGAATGAGTCAATTTAACCAATCGAGGACATCTTTCTCCATTCCTTAAGTTCTTGCAATTTGCCTTCCTGTTTTTTTACCAATCTTTGATTGAAAGACAACTTTCTTTGTACAAAATACAACTTTGAAAAAATGAATTTTGGCCTTCAGAGAAGAAAAAGAAATCACATTCCAAAGATCTGAATGAAATAATGGAATTTACTTTATGTTTAAAGGAGTGAGAGAGAATTACAGAATATTGACTTTCTTATAATTCAGAATTAGTGAGGTTGTGGTACTGCCAGGAGTTGATGAGGACCATTGGCGCTGTGGTGGATCCTCCTCCCATGGTGACAGCAAGCTTCATGCCACTGCCACAACGGCCAGGCACAACACAAATGTAGTAATGTGTCACGGAAGTCTTGAGAGTGATGGATACGTAGCACCAGAGCTGCCGGAGGTGATTGCATTCCCAGTAGTGCATGAATTGTAGTCACTAGCGCTCACTTCGTCAATGGTGTGTCCAGCTCCATAGTTGGGCACTATCATTATACAAAGTCAAGATATGAGTTCATATAAATTTTACCCTTCACCTCCACTTTGTTCCATGAAGCTAGCCATTGTCTGTCCGAAAGATTTAACTCTGCAATAATGTTGAAACCAACCATTCCCCACTACCAAAAAAAAAAAAAGTGCTTTTATGGCCGCTATTCTGTAATATATTTTTAATAAAAGATGTAACATAAATAATAATTCCATAGGATAAATTTTGCTAGAATTATTTTAAAAAAAAAAAAAAACTCCAACAATTAGAGGGCATTCCCTCCAAAACCCACTGGCTAGATGCCTCCGAAACCTGTTCCAAAATCCAAATACTCTTCTTCTAAATCTAATGAAAACTGTTTAAAAATTACACAAGGATATTGGTTATATGTGTGAACTCCAATGAAGCGAAGGGTTATAAACTTGAGAATTACTTTATTCGTCGACATAAGCTTTTCAATCAGGGGAGCCATTCAAATGGGCCTTGCAGAGAATCAATTACAAATCTAATCAGGGGCGGAGCTTGGCCACCCCAAGCCTAGGGGTCGCTCCTTATCCCTTAAGAGTAATACAAAACAATCATGTTACAAAATATATTCATATACATGATTCTCAGCAAATCCCATCTCTATAACTGCCCGCAAAATTTGGAGAGATTTCTCCATGAGTTTCAGAAACCACAACTTTTGTTAGCTCAACAAACGCTTGCTCAATCTCTATAGCCATTACAAGCCTTCTGGAAAACAACGAGTGCTCTTCCTTAAAAATTGAAGTTGTTAAGTCTATAGCGTTCAGAGGACGCTGCTGTTGAATGAAACCTTTTTCAAAGACCCTGTACATAAAGAAAGATAAAGCCTGTGGCAAAAAAGTCCGACTTTCTCAAAACCCTAAATAATAAATGAAAAAAAAATTATCAACAAAATTAACTCTGTAACGTAAGCAAAACGGACTCATCTTTCACGGATTCTAGGTTTGCAAGAATCCAACCCCAATCGCGTAGTTAAGCAGCTGTCATTGAATTATAATAAACTTAATCCATAAGTCCATGTCTTTTTAATTGCTATTTGACATTTGTGTGTTTAATTACTTACAGACTATAATTAAATTGTCGGTGTTGGGTAACCCAAGAAGTTATATCATTATCATTCCAATCTCCTGTACTTGCTGACCAGCACGAATCTATGACTGGACAAATGATTCATAATTCATACCAGAACAAATAATAATATTAATGCGTCAAAATTCTAAGAGTAATGAAAAAATATATGACTGGACAGTCTGGACTCACTGCATGACTGCAAGCCATTCAACTAGACGGAGAGTCCCAGCAGCCTTGCTCATTCTACGCGCGAAATAAAAATAGTATTTATTCATTATTTAATTATATTGAATAATATTACGACCAAAAACTCTCATAACCAAAAATCATATTGAATAATTTAATTTAATTTTAACAATAAAAGTTACTAGATATTTCATGTTCAGAAAGTTAATTTGACAGTATTGCTTTTATTTTTATTTTATCTTTGAGTTAATGGTTTTGTATCTATATAATTACATAACCTTTTTTTTTCGTGATGAGTTTTTTCCATGTTGATAGTGTAAATTTCTTCTAAAATTTATCTGCGTATCTCTTCCTTTCCCTTGTGTTGAATGAACAAGAAAGTTCCGAAAACTCAGCCGACCAACTTGGAGAACGTGGAGATAAGATATTTTTTATTAATTTATTCCATTATAAACTTATAATCAAGGGCTACGCAGGAATGTTTAGTATTGACTCATTGAAATATTTGACTTTGAGTAATGCTACTCATACAAACTACACATCAGTTTGTATGGGTGAGTTTGTATAAGTAGTTTGTATGAGTAGCATTACTCATTTGACTTTTCCGTGACAAATTAATCTTAATAAATGCTTGTGGATATGGCAATTACGTAGATTCAATCCAAGGACATAGTTTTTACCGCTAAAGTCAGTTTCTATTTATAAGATTTGACGGGTTTGAGAATAAAACATTTGTACAAGTCTGAAAATAAGAATGGGTCAATCGAACCAATCGAGAACATCTTTTCCCATCTCTCAATTTCTTGCAATTTGCCTTTCGTGGTTTCTTTTTTTTTTTTACCAATCTTTAATTGAAAGACAATTTTCTTTGAATAAAATACAACTTTGATGTAATGAATTTTGGCCTTGGAGAAGAACAAGAAATTACATTAGAAAGATTTTGAGGAAATAATAATGGAATTTACTTTATGTTTAAAGGAGCGAGAGAGAATTATAGAATAATGACTCTTTTTTATTGAGAACTAGTGAATTATCCAAAATTGTCCCTCCAGGCGGGAAGGTTTTTCATCGATATGTTAAATAGACAATTAATGTAATTCTTCTAAACTCTTCCTTAAGAATAATATAATGACAACAATTCACAACCAATATTTTATACATCCCGAGTTCGTAAGATATTACTAATGATTAATGGGTACTTACTCTGTTATTCAATTTAACATTTTTATTTATCTAATAATATCTTGCATTAAAACCATATTTAGATACTATATTCAATATTTTATAATTTTTACTCATCTTGGATTTTACATTATATTTAGGCTTCTTCAAATTCGCGGCTTTCAAAAACTATTTTTTTCCTCCAAAAATAATCTTAAAAAATCTATCTTAAATAATGTATTAAATGATATAGTATTTATTAAATATATAATAGAATTAAATAAATAGTATTATCATGATATCATATCACTTGATATATTATTTAAAATGAGATTTAAATTTTTTAAAAATAGAGTTTGTAAGGGTAATGTTAAGGTTTTTTTTATTTGTAAGAAAATTTTACATAATCTTCTATCATTTTTAAAATTTTATTAATATATATTTTGTTAAATTTGATGAAAGGTTTTTCATAACCAAAACTTGAAGAACTTAATGAATTCAGAAGTCTGTAGATTTATTTTATATTAAAAAGTTATATTTTGTATCATTTAACGGTGATTCTACCAATCCATAGAGTGAAGAAAAATTATCCTTAGTTATTTACTCAATAATCCAAATTTTCAGTTCTTAATTCTAAACTTATCATTTTTATTTTTTTAGGCATTTAGTAATACATTCTAGATAATTCAAGCATCCCAAAGATATGATATCAAATTAAGACTATCATACTATTTATTATATCATTGTGCCATCCAGTTGACAATTTAATTAATATTAATAATCCATAGTTAGTTTAGAGTAGAATTTAGGGTGAGATGATTATTCTTACATTATTTTTATTATTATTACTTATAACAAGTAAAGTTTTAGATGAAGGTTGAGAAAATGTCCCATTGGGAAGCACTAATTTATTAGCTTTTATTTGAAGTTAAGGGCCTTAACATATTTTGTTAGAAGAATGACAAGCTTTGTTTGATCAGAAATGTTAATTGAATCAGTAAACTCAAATCCTTCCATTCTAATTCGAGTATAAATTAAAAATTTGGTTGATTAATATTTCGTTCAAAATTCTCAAAACACTTTATTAAGGGGCAACATGCACACCTTTATTAATTTGAGCTCTAATTTAATTTCCCTTTGCTTCTCACTTCATAGGCTTCTACAAGCTTAAGTGTATGTGAGATCATTACACATGAGATGACATATTAGAGGTTCAAATATTAGAATTACACTTGGAGCATATTAAAGGTTTAAATATTAGATTAAGTCTACACCGAAAAACCTAAATTTTTTGTTAAATAATTTATTAATATGATATCGTAATTCTTAACAAGATTATTCTTAGTCATGATAGTTTAAATTACCGTGATTAGGGTATTGATGAGCTTTTGCTGGAAAAAAAGCATTGTAAAGCTGATGCTCGAAACTAAAAAAGGGCCCAAAAGAGAAAGAAATTCTAAATCGCCCTCACCAATATACTAAGAAACCCGATTTTTAATTGCCAATATGTTAAATATTAAACGAGCTTCGCCCACCAGGAGCTTGAGCTTCTGAATAAAATACTTCCTCGATAGCATTGGTACAGAAGATTTTAACCCAAAACAA
This sequence comes from Boswellia sacra, assembly GCA_013180625.2. Lineage (NCBI taxonomy): Eukaryota > Viridiplantae > Streptophyta > Magnoliopsida > Sapindales > Burseraceae > Boswellia > Boswellia sacra. The sequence goes on from SNVD02000548.1 coordinate 116,621, forward strand.
AAGGATAACAAATATCTCAGGTTGGCATGTTCTTCAGGTTGTTTAGATTTTGGCATCACTGATTCAAAGCCGATAAAAGCAGCAATTGAATCACTAATTTAATTTCAATTTGAATGATTGATCAAAATGTTGTAGAAGAGAAGGAGCTATAGTTAGAGCCTCTTGCTTTCACAACAAAGCCTCATGTTAAAGACCATTTAAGAATTTATAATGTGGATCTTATACAAGCAGGACTATTTAATCTAAGTTGATTGTACACGAAGGCTCACCTGCATGCAAATAAGACACAAACCCTATAATTTATGTCCAAAACCTAAATCTTTTAAGCCCAAGTAATTAAGGGAAGTGACAGAATAGTCTTCAAGGGTTGTTTTCGGTGATTTTGTGTTTTTACTTTCAATAAAATTTAAGAATATGTGATTAATTTAAAATTATTTTAAATTTTAAAAAAGATATATAATTAATATTGAAAGTAAAATACATTGAAAAATATACAATACAAAAAATATTATTTTAAGTTATGAAAAGAACATTTGTTATTTCCATTTATCTTCGAAATTAAGAGCAACATTCTAGATATAGGAAACAAAACTAAATAAATTAATGATGAAAAAGAGTTACAAAAGCTCCAAACATATGTTACAAACACACACACGCACATATGCTCTACTGCACGAACCAAGGAATCCAACCATTTCAATGCAAGAGGTATATTATACGTGAAAAGTTACATAATTTGGTTCATAAGCTCCAAACACAGGGAGGTTAATCAATCAGGTGATTCAGGCCTGTAGTTGGCCCTATAAGGCCTAGAATTCAATTTCTCAGGGCCATCTGCTTGATAAAATGCCACAACCTCCCTGCTTCACAACAATCCAAGGTCCGCCACAACCCCAATTTCAAACCCGAGCTTGCTAAGCATGTTCTAAGCTTATTAGCTAGCTTGCACCATCGCTACATCCCAAATCCAACAAATCACTAGTCCCAAGCCTCTCCTCCACCTGCAAAACCGACCAATTGGGACTCTGCACAACTCTCAACCACTTAAAATCATCCACTGTTCCAATTCCCCGTCTCCTTACCCCACCACAATCGTCAATGATCGGTCTGCTCCTCACCCTCAAGTAAAAATCACAATTTCTCAGCCAAATGAATCCCAATCTGACACGAAGCCAAAACCAACCCTCAATCCTCTAGTTCCTCGATTGAAATTGAACCCATCACGGGCCCTACGTACACTTTGCAACCTTTAAGTGATTCACAAATAGAGCATTCACACAACCCACCGATCTAACCTCACAGGCTTCCAAATTCGATAACGTGAAATTAAATTTTAAAATCAAAAGATTATTTTGGAAACTTAATGAACTCTTAACAAAAATGAATAAATAAGATTATTAAAACAATCTACAGATGTTTTCGGCTTGGGAAGAAACTTTACAAATTAAGTTTATTTTATTTGCGCAGTTTTAGTAAAGGCTGGGCTTCGGGTTTCATTTACAGCTTACGAGCAGGAAGGAGGAATAACAACCAAATCACTACGGTTTAGCCAGCTTATACGTGGCCTATTAATGAGTTGGGGCTACTCAGCAAGGCTTGTAAGTGGGATGGCCCATTTGACCTTGAAATGAGAAATACTGAATAATAATAATAATACATCAAACAAGAAGTAGGGTGCTCTTTTTTCTTTTAAAAAAAAAATTATTAACTGCGAACTCTATTTGTTTTCTCCATCTTTGCGTGGGTCCTGCAATGATAAGGAGTTTGCCTTGAAAAAGTAAAGACCAAAAAAAAAAAAGACTAAGGGTCCGTTTGTTTTGGGCTCTAAAGTCTGAATCTTAATAGAATTCAGAGTTTAAATAATTTTAGCCCGTTTATTTTGGGCTTTAATAACTTATTTTCAGACATATATGTCTGAATAGAAAAAGTTAAAAAAAAAACCACTTTTTTAAATCTAAAACATCTGAATATGTTAAAATACCTAAAGTACCATTGTATATAGAAACAATTATTTTTTTTTCACTCTTTTTTTGACCTAGCTACCGTCCTCACTCCATTCCCTCTCCCTCTATGAACCCTATTTCTCCAGTCCGGTGAGTGAGCTAGGAAATTAAAGGAGCGAGCTGAAGCAAAGATTATAGTAGGGTACCTTCCTACAAGTCCTGGAATTAGCATGCGTCGACTTGGGGATTTTAGGCTTGTTGGAGGCCTTGGATTTGATCTCGACGAGAAAAATGGCAGAGGCAGCGAAAGCAATGATCAGGACGAGAGCGATAAACGTGATAATGATAAGCTTCTTATCCTGGTGCCGCATGAAGGTCCTAGTGGTGGCTCCACCTTCGATGGAAGAGAGACAAGTTGTGTATAAAACCCAGCTATTCCAAATTATATTAATATTATTAGTCATAGAAAACTTCACTAATATTAAACTAATTAATTTGAACTAATTGAAGGTCCTGTTGGTGCAGCCGTAACACAATTTTTTTTATTAATATATTTTAATCAAAATAACTTATTTAAAGGAAAGTTGGTTAATAATTCAGAAAGAAATAAATTTGAATAAATAGAATTAACAGAATTTAAAAATAATTTTTTTAATTAAAAATATAATTAATAAATATTATATTTATAGTTATTGATAATTTTGGTTTAAGTTTATTAAGCATTTAATTTTTAAAAGATTGTAACAAACATAATATTAAGTATTTAAATGAAAAAGAATTTTGATTTAATTTCATTAAATATTTATATTTTAAAGCATTGTAATAGATATAAGATTAAGTATTTAAATGAAAAAGAATTTTGATTTAATTTTATTAATTATTTAATTTTTAAAAGATTGTAACAAATATTTTACATTTCATCAAGGGTAAAAAAGTTATACTAAAGTTAAAATATTCTCTTACCACTTTTTTTAGGGGTATGTAAAAGAGTAAACAAACATCCTATTAAGTGATATAAATTAAGTCCTATTAAGTGATAAGTTCTATTAAGTCTTAAGTGATAGAAACAAACAGCCACTAAGTTATTTCTAACTACACAAGCACAAAGATGAAAAATATTGAAATTCAACTATTCAAATTTTTGTGAATTATATCTCTAATAAGATTTTAACTCAGGTTGTACAGATAGTTGATTATAAATAGATTATTGGTATAGTATTATTTTAAAAAAAACTTTGTTACTAAATATCTCTAAATCAATTTACTTCTAAATACAATTAAAACTGTTGGTTCTAGACGTGCATGTGCATCTTACATAAGTATTTTGTCATCATGTGATAAAAACATTAAATATGGATATTTTCCTAATCTCATTTATTTTATATATATGTTTTGTATTAGGAGAATTTTAATTAAAATAGGATAAGTTTTGATATGTTATCCTAGTTGAATAGGAATAAGTTTGGATTTGGAATCCTAATTGAGTAGGAAGTTTTATATTTGTATTAATTATCCCTTATTAGATTAGTATATTATTTAAGTATTCTAGTTTACTTAGGAGAAGTATATTATCACTTCCTATAATGTTTGATTGTTATCCAAACTTTCTTTATGAGTTTTATTGAGATTCTACAGGATTTTGACAAGGATTACAATTGATATCAAATATTATATAAAACTATCTTCATAGCTTTTGGTGAAAGGCATTCAACGCATGGCATTCAACGCATTCAACTCATTCAAAACAAATTGAGAGAGAGCAAGCAAGAGCAAGTTTGAGTGCGTCTTTTATTTGTTTTTATGTCTTGTGTAAAGCTTTAGGCTTTGATTAATTGTTATAGATCGTGTGAGCTTAAGGGAGTTGAGTAACCATATGTGTTTGTACCAGTTACGGGTGTTATGTTATTCTTAACTGCGTGTAGTTAAGATAATCGTAACAGAAAAAAAGCAACATTAGAAGAGTGTGTGAAGGACTATGGTTGTGATCAGAGTTGATCAAGTTTACATAGATTAGATTAGTATGTGAGCGGGTGTCTACCACTGTAAAGAGTACTAAGTCGAGTGTAAACACACACAACATAGTGGATTACAACTCTTGTTGTCCGTGGATATAGGTTGGTTATAACCGAACCACGTAAAAATCCTGTTCCGATTTATATTAAGGTTTTCTGTTATATTATTCGTAACTTCCATATGCTGCAAAACCCAAAAACTGGTATCAGAGCAGGTACACTGACATACTAGTATAGATCAGATTTTTTTTTTTGGGCAGGTATGGAAGGATTCGGGCAGGAGAATCGGTCACTCAACCACCGTTACTTGAAGATGCAAATTATGCTTATTGGAAAGTCAAGATGAGGACTTTCATCAAATCAATTGATGAAAGAGTGTGGACAAGCATTTTCATGGCTGGACATGCCCAACAAAAACCAATGAGGCTGGGCAACAGATTGAGAAACCACAGAATGAGTGAAGCGAAGCAGAATATCGATTAGCTAGATGGAATTCCAAAGGCATCAATGCTATTTTTAATACTGTCGACCTTTAACAGTTCGAATTAATTTCAAAGTGCACCATTGCAAAAGAGGCTTGGGATATCCTTGAGGTAAAGAATGAAGGTACTCAAAGGGTTAAAGAATCTAAGTTGCTTACTTTGACTTCTAAATTTGAAAACTTAGTTATGCATGAAGAAGAAACCATGAGTGAATTTCATACTAGACTTTGTGAAATTACTAATTCTGCTTATATGCTTGGTGAGGAATATACTGAGGCTAAAATTGTTGGCAAGATACTTAGATCTTTACTAGAAAAATTTCAACCTAAGGTCACAGCTATCGAAGAAAGCATTAATGTGAAATCGTTGCGAGTTGATGAACTGATTGTGTCTCTTCAAGCATATGAGATGGGTTTAAAGACAAGAAGGAGGGAAAAGAGTGTTGCCTTTATTACTTCTTTAGAAAAAGGAGAAAAAGATGACAGAAATTTTGATGATTCCGATGATGAACTTGCTCATTTGACAAAGAATTTTGTCAAATATATGAAGAAAAATCTCAAGAAGAAAAATTCAGAAAACTTTGATGCTAAAAAATTTCATAAAGAACCTACAAAGAAAAATCAAGAGAAGCTTGAGAGAAAAGGTATTCAATGTTATGAATGCAAGGGATTTGAGCACATTCAAACTGAGTGTCCCAATTATAAGAAGAAAAGGAGTTTGTGTGCAACATGGAGTGATGATGACTCAGAAACAGATGAAGACAACTCTAACAATTATGTAGCATTCAATAGGGCTATTTCAAATAAAGAGCAAACAGTTATGTCTGATACACTTGAAGCTGTTGTGTCTAACATAACAGAATAGATCAGACATTGATGAGTCAGATGCTGAGAAGGATGCTGAATACTATGCAGAACTTCAAGAGACGTATAATGCATTTTATGAGATATGGGAGAAGCAGAAAGTATAGATCAAAACTCTTCAAAATAAACAAGAAGTGCTCAAGAATGAAATAGCATCTGCAGATGAAAAAAATCATAAAACTGGAAGCTGCTGTGACAGATAAGATAGAATGTATCCAAAAAATTACTACAGAATTGGATGAGGCAAACAAGTGCATTAATCAACTCAAGTTAGGCTCAGCACAGCTTGATCAAATTCTGAGTTTAGGCCGTGATAACTCCATCAAACATGGGTTGGGGTATGATAAAAAGAATGGCACTTCAACATCAAAGATAGTGTTTGTTAAAGCTTCAAATTTCGGTAGCACTTCTAACTCAACCTTTAAAAATATGACTGATTTTGCTTCCCCAATAAGTTCTTTCATTTCAAATCCAGAATAGGTAAGAAAATTTGTTCCTACTTGCTATTTTTGTGGTGTTAAAGGTCATAATAGACCTAGGTGCTATAAATTGTAAAAATTTTTGAAGAAAAAGGCAAATCAGTTTAGACAGTCACATAAGACACGACAGGTTTGGGTTAAGAAACGTGAAACTCACTGCAAAGTTGCCGCACTTAATGTTTCTTCGAATAATGACTGTGCTTGTTCTAAACATGTGACAGGAAATAAAAAGTGTTTGAAAATTTTCAGTCAGACAAGTGATGACAAAACATGTTGTTTAGAAATTTAGTGAATCAAAGATTATCTACACTGAGTATATTTCATTTGAGAATCATTTAGTTGACCTATTCATATAAAGCACTAAGATGCACTGAGATTTGAAAAACTGATAAAGGACATTGGCACTTGTCAGTTACTTGAATTATAACAGTGTTTAGTTATGTTGTTTATAACTGTAGCATCATTAGTCTATTTATATTTCAAGCATGCTTGAGCTATTTTATTGGTATAATTTTGCTGGTAATTTCATGTCAAATACAGAGAGAGCTACCAGTTTATGATGTGTGAAAGCCATCCATTGAGAGTAACTTCAATGTATCTTGGAAATATGTTGAGGTCAGCCACTCAAATGGAAAATGGCTACCTCTATACATGTGTGAAAGCTACTATATTCATTTAGAAAATTCCCATTGAGATTAACTTTTGTGTGTGTAAGAAGCATATTCAAGTTGACCACTTAATTGGATTAAGTGATAAAATAACATTTATGTTTGATGTTTATCCACAGTTCGGATACATGCTTGGTTATAAAAGATTATATGATGTCCAGATATTTCTGCTATGTGAATTTCGACTGTTTTCAGTTATGGTTTTTATAACTTACGATCAGTGTTATATGTCTGACTCAGCTTGATCCTCTTAAGTGTATTTTGACGTGTCAAAAGTTCCAGGTCAACAAAATTGATTTGAGGGGGAGTTTGTTCAGTTGCAGGAGTACTTGATTTAATTAGTTTCTTGGTTTTTAAAATTTTTATTTTCACATTTATGCACAATTTAAAAAGTTGAACATTCAGTCAGGGTGAGTTTTATTTGTCATTTTGATTTTCTTTTATACTTTGGCACTTGTTCAGAAAACAAGGGGGAGAAGTATTGATGTTTTCAGTGTTATTTGGTTGTTTCTTTATTTTTTAGATTGTCATTATAGTCTTTGTTCCTCATGCATTTTTTTTACACATTTAGATGTTTTCATCACAAGATACCAAAGGGGGAGATTGTTGGTTCTAGACGTGCATGTGCATTGCACATGAGTATTTTTTCATCGTGTGATAAAAACATTAAATATGGATATTTTCCTAATCTCATTTATTTTATATATATGTTTTGTATTAGGGGAATTTTAATTAAAATAGGATAAGTTTTGATATGTTATCCTAGTTGAATAGGAATAAGTTTGGATTTGGAATCCTAGTTAAGTAGGAAGTTTTATATTTGTATTAATTATCCCTTATTAGATTAGGATATTATTTAAGTATTCTAGTTTACTTAGGAGAAGTATATTATCACTTCCTATAATATTTTTTATCTAAACTTTTCTTATGAGTTTTATTGAGATTCTACAGGATTTTGACAAGGATTACAATTGATATCAAATACTATATAAAGCTATCTTCATAGCTTTTGGTGAAAGGAATTCAAGGCATTCAACGCATTCAAGACAAATTGAGAAAGGGCAAGCAAGAGCAAGTTTGAGTGCGTCTTTTATTTGTTTTTATGTCTTGTGTAAAGCTTTAGGCTTTGGTTAATTGTTATAGATCGTTTGAGCTTAAGGGAGTTGAGTAATCACATGTGTTTGTACCAGTTACGGGTGTTATGTTATTCTTAACTGCGTGTAGTTAAGATAATCGTGATAGAAAAAGAGCAGCATTAGAAGAGTGTGTGAAGGACTATAGTTGTGATCGGGGTTGATCAAGTTTACATAGATTAGGTTAGTGTGTGAGCGGGTGTCTACCACTGTAAAGAGTCCTAAAGTCGAGTGTAAACACATACAACATAGTAGATTGCAATTCTTATTGTCCTTGGATATAGGTTGGTTATAACCGAACCACGTAAAAATCCTGTTCCGATTTACATTATAGTTTTCTGTTATATTATTCGTAACTTCTATACGCTGCAAAACCCAACAAAAGCATAATAAATAAAATATTTTGTACTTCTTACGCCCATCTCTAAACTTACTTCTTGATCAACAAATCGTATATTTATCATAATTCTTTTTTTTTTCAAAACATTCTTTTAATCAAAATTTCTTCAAATCCAATGAAGTTCTAGGCTTCTAAATATAAGTTCTAATAATATTGTATTACTCCACTTACCTTATTTTTCTAGTTCTAATTCTAAAAAAGAGTCATATGCATTTTTGTGGCTTCATTTGGCCTTTTTTTTGGCATTTCTTTATCATTAATTTCCTATTGAGTTTGACGTGTTTGATTCTTTCCTTTTAACTTTTGGTTGATTTTATATTACTGAAGTGAATAATGTTTTGAATGGTTGTCTTTGAATTTGATGATGTTATTATGGCACGTTCCTGTTAGTAAAATGATTGCAAAAAATTTTAATTTTACCCTTTTACATATAGAATTAATGGGAAAAGTATAATAATGATACAAATTAAGGAGGGTGAGTTGAATATTACTCTTACAAAACTTTATATGTAAGTGTGTGTGTCTATATATATCTTTACTTAAATGAATTGATGTGGCGCATAAGATAATCACATGAGTGAATTTTTAAAATTAATATCATTAAATAAGATTAATGATGTGATAATCATGCGATAATTTATGAAATTATTTTTTAAAAAATAAATTTTTATTTTTATTTATAGATAATGTGACAATCATGCATTAATCTTTATTTGTTATAAATGGAGTTCAAAGAGCAGTTTTATTTTAATATATGGTTTTGGCTGATATCCACGACTTTATATTTATGGGTGGCTTGCTGAAGTATATTTGTCAGGGTATTACTCAAGGATTTTTTTTTTTCTTTAAAAGATCAAATCACAAAATCATTTTGACAAAACAAAAGATATATATTGAAAAGATTCATTTTACATATTATAACATATTTAAAAGAAAATTTTTGTTTAACTTGTAATATTTAAGTCAAAATAAATATATATACCCTATTCACCTTGCATATTTCGTTTGTGTGTGTGTGTGTGTGTCTCTCTCTCTCTATAGATGTGTGTGTGTGTGTGTGTGTTACAACTGAGCATTAGTGAAGTTTTAGCCCATCCGACCACTGTTTCCAACCTTATGGGCTTCCTACTTCTTGCTTGGCCCAAGTTGTTTATGATGGCTGTTTTATGGGCCTCATGTCTGCGTCTTGAGTATTTGGATTGGGTCCAATTTAGGGAGAAACAATTTTTTCTTTCTAATATGTATTGTTATTAGCTCATTCATTTGTGGAAAAATGAATGACACCTTTTATTAATGAGGTCAGTTTTAGTTGGCTAATGCACACTCTATATGTAAGCCTTTAGCTTGACAAATAAAGACCATCGGATCCGAAATATCCGAATACTCTCACAGGTTAAAGCTTTTTGTTTAAGTTGTCTGAGTCCTTCTAACTGCATCTTTCCTCCCTCGCACTCTTTTACTTTTGGTACACGTTATTTAATTCTTGTTTACTCAAAAGAAGTAACATGGCAGAAGACTCCATGCAAAAGACAACTGTCGATGAACTATAGCCTATTGAAATTGCCAAATTAAATGTTGAATTAAACGTCCCAGGCATTATCTTCCAAGAAAAAGCCTCCGAATTCCAAAAACTTCTTGGAAACTTGGACCAGCAGCGTTAATCATAAGTTTAATAGACACAATTAGAGGCCTGTAGTAAAAATTAGATAAATTATAAAAAATTTTTATTTCATAGATATTTTTCACGTAAAATTATCAAAATACCCCTGAGAAATTAAATTTATTACAAAACTCTTCATTTCCCTCTTTTTTTCATAGAATCGTCTGTCATTGTCAAGCCTTCTACACCACTTGACACCGTCCGAAACACAGCAAGAGAAATCCGACACGACGATCATTTGAGAATACAAGTAAGAGGACACAAAGAGAAACAAGAACTGACACTCGGGTAAGTTACTTCGTCGGTTTTTTTTGCTATTTTTTTATTTTTTTGGTAGTTTTCTGGATCGTTTGATGTGATATTTGCGTTATGAAGAATGAAAATGACATTTGGATTAGGCATACATAGAGATTTATATACGAAATTAAACATTTGAATTTCTTAGGGTTTTGGGCTAGATTTTATAGGTTTTTGAATTTGGGAATTGAGTTTCGGATCAATTTTTGTACTTATTCTGTGTTTATGGGGCTAAGTGAAGTGTTATTAGGTTGATTTTGTGATTTGATGTGTACAAAAATGATGAAAACTGACGGTTTTTGTCACCACGAAGACGATAACGAGTGTCGGTTTTATACTCGACACTCGTCATTAAGTGTCGAGTCCTGTCGGATGCACCAACCGACACTCATCATCAGAGCATTTTCGTTGACATCGAGTGTCGATTTCATGGAAACCAACATCACGATGTCTCGAATCATATCTCCGACACTCGACATAGTTGTAATTAGGAATGTAGGGTGTCAGTTTTATGTAAAATGACTTGATAACAAGCGTCGGTTCGTGCATCCGATAGGACTCGACACGTTTGTCAGACGAACCAATTTTCACTTTCATCGAGTGTCGATTTCAATGTCGATTTCTTCGACCAACCGACATTCGATGAAAGTGAAAAAAATTGTGTTGAGTGTCGAATAGGTCAACCGAAGAGTTTTACAATGTTGAATTCTGAATCCGACACTCGACTAGGCTGACATCCGACACAGTCGTATTGTTGGATGTCCGAACTAGTGTATGTCGGATGAAGGAATTCGACAAAATTTTAATCCGACAAAAGTTTCATCAGTTTTTGCAATCGAGCATGTCGTGTGTCGTCGAGTTTTATCGAGCGTTTTGACAGTTTGGTTGTTTTACCCTTGTTTTTTGCTTTTTACCATGAAATTTAACTATAACGGACTTTTTTTTTTTGCAGGTTGAAGCAAATGGAAAATGAATTTAGACTGTCCTTCACCATCAAGACACCGTATGATGAGTACTACCATGCGGTTATCACAAATTTAACAAGTTTGGACTGTATAGAATGGATTCGCGCGACATTAAGTGAGAGGCAACAAAACATGTTTCGTAATACATGTTTTGGGTTTGTCCTAGACATTTGGGAGCTGTCCTTTCTGTCTCAGTTGGTGCACAATGTGCTTCAGTGGGAGGTTAACACAGTAGGGTACGATGATGAAATGTGGTTACTTATTGAAGGTAAAAATATGGTGTTTGAACTACAATGTAGTCAAATAATTTTATTTTTTAGCAGTTGATGGTTGTAGTTAAGTTTTTTGTTACCATTATTGGCATCTTATGTATTTTTTTCCTTCTTTCCATGAAGACTGATTCGTTTTTGGGCCCATGAGTTCAGTTTGGTTATCGGTTTGAGATTTTCTTCTAACGTGCCACCAATACCGAATGTCTTAAATCCATACCCTTTACTGGATACGTACTTCGAGGGCGAGGACATGAAGCTCATGGATTTCTACCCGAGACTTTGCAAACTAAATGTGTCAACTATGCCACACGAGGATGTTGTAAAGCTGAACTTGTACTACGTGCTGGAGCATTTTTTCACAGGACAGGATCGACGCCAACATGTCTCCTGTGTGTAGTTGAATTTCGTCAACACATTGGATAATTTTAACGATTATTCATAGGGTTCAGTGTCTTTTGATAAGACACTTAAAAGAATAAAAAACGCTTTGGATGATAGGTTAGAAAGGTATAAGAAGCAAGTCGAAGCCAAGAAGAACAAGATGACAGGAAAAGGGAAGCACGTAGAGAGATATAACTTAGAAGGGTGCCCCTACGCTATTCAGGTACATACTGAAAAACAAATGTGTTGACGTGTTTATTAGTTTCTTTAAGGTACAAATTTAAATACATAGTGTCACTAAAAAACCCTTATGTTATTAAGGTTTGGTTGTACGAGGTCATGCTGTACATTGCGCGACATATGGGCGAGTGGCCGAGGACTTTGAGAGGAGAATACTGTGCTTGTTGAAGTGGGAGACAAAGAAGACCCTGTCGAAGGACATCGTCAAACGCGATGTCCTCTTGGTTAGGAGGCAGGTATGTAAGGTTCCCCCATTTTTTTTTCCTGTGTTTGGTCACAACAAAGTAATGTTTAATTTGATGTCTTATTTGTTGATGCAGGCTCGTCCCCTCGTTGTTTTGCAGCCATTTGAGGCGGAGCAGATGACAAATTGGTATGTTACGCTTGCTACAGTAGTTGGCATTCAGAGAGGTGCACATGTAGCCTAGGCGACATCTGTGGATGCTTCTTTATTACCTGATGAGAGGATTTAGCCACTTCCGACAGGAGATCCATCAGCTTCACCTCCTGCTCGTCAGAGTTCCCCAATTAGACCTGAGGTGAGGCCAGTCAAGGACACAGCCAGTCCTGCAAACGAACCACTTTCGATAGGAGATCCATTAGCTTCACCTCCTACTGCTCAGAGTTCCCCAATTAGACTGAGGTGGGGCCAGTCAGAGACATAGCCAGTCCTGCAGACGAACTTGTGCCGTCTCCGTCGCCTGCTTCCCTCATTAGTCCTACACCTCCAATATTAGAGAGTCAAAGTCATGAGGATCCATCCGAAACTGATCCTGCTGGACATAGTTCCATCGATTGACCAGATGTGGGGGCAGACATGGACACAACCAGTCCCCCTATTAGTCTTGCACCTACCACGTTCGACAGCTATGGTCCCGCAGGCGATTCGATCCCTCTGTTGGGTCGCGTGACCACCTACCGTGACATTTTTTCTCCTATACACGATGTCCCTTCAAGCTCGAAAGTATGTAATGAGAATTTACATTGGTATATTTATCTGCTTACATTGTTGCTTGGTTAGTTTGTGATGGTGATCATGAATAATGATATATAGGCGCAGCCGTTCAATGATGGGTTCGAGAGCACAGTTCTGCATGAGTTGAGCACAGTTCTGTGTGAGCTTGCAGGACTCTGAGAGAAGATGACAATGTTATGGGCAGAGAACAAGTTAATGTGGGAGGAAATAATTCTTCAGCGTGAGGCTGTTGTTTTACTGGGTGGTCATTTCAGATATGCTGTCACGGTACATTGCACAAGTTAATAAACGGATTTTGTGATTTCTATGATGTCACACCGGTTAACCTGATGTTATGGTTTGCTTTAATATAGGATTCGAATGGAGGTTCGAGTGACGACGGTGAAGGTCAAGAGCTAACAGAACCTGAACCCATGGACACGAGTATTCGTGCCGCCGATGCTCCTCCCACGGGCTTCGTTTCGCTCCGAGGTCGCCTTCTATTTTCAGGAAAGCATAAATGGAACCCCTTTGTCAGTCCACCAGGTAGAAAGAGAACGAGGGTTGAGCCACAGGAGAAAGCATTTGACGATCTACATGTACAACTAGAGGCCGCGGTTGTTCAGCCCGTAGAAAGACCAGATATTCAGCCCCCCGAGGAGCCCACTACACATCCTGGCCAGACCGTGACATAGGATGCAGTCATTGTATACAATAGTGACCTGTGGATGCTGATTCCACTATTTGACCCACGTGCCCTCATACCAGCTACTGATAGCATCAGCTTTGATGCATTAAAGGAGGGGGAGGAGGGTGATATTAATTTGGGCGTCTGCATCGCTGGTCGTGAGTTCTTCAAGACGTTGATGATGCCGTCAGAGTGGCTAGCATCTGAGGTTTGTTTCACTCCTTGTCGTCTCCTCCAATATTGCGATATACAATTGCAATATTTGACTACTATTACTATATTCAGCACATGGATAGCTACTTGTGGATGTTACATTGTAGAGCTCGCGATATAGGCGCAGCTGGTATCCAGAGGTCTGCTTTCCTGGACACCACTTTCTAGGCAGGTATTTGCTAAACATCTGAATTAATAGTTAATTTTTGCTTCCTTCAATGTGTTATCCGTACTCATAAAATTGCAGTTAAAAGTGAAGTTGTGGAAACTATACTCGAACAGACTGGATGAGATTAACTGGGTGAACGAGGATAATATGGTCCAGTTTGTCACGGGAGAGATGCCCCTCGTTGGACGACCATGGGTCGATGTCGACAGGGTGAGTATATTTATATTCAATGTGACAGTATGTGCTGTTTTATTTGAAATATTGTAATTGATTTTCATGTTCTCAATTTCCTTTTCAGCTCTTTGTCCCTGTTAACATCAGAGATGAGCATTGGGTGGCAGCCGAGGTGGATTTGAATCGCTATGTCGTAGTCATATATGACTGATATATGGCATATAATTCCACCAACACAGCCAGAGATGCAGTTCGGTGCCTGGCAGAGTTGATACCCCGTATGGTGTCAATAGATGTTTACGGTATTCCTGACTACCCCGCCACCCTATACGACATTGAGCGCATCGAGGATTCGACATAGGCGCCATAGCTAGAGGTTGGAGGAGGAGCATTCGGCGTGTACTGTTTGAAGTACATGAAGTTCTTAGCAGGGGGCGTTCCACTGATAGCCATTAAGGCATTCACGGACGATGTCCAGCGACAAAGAATGGCGTTACAGCTTTGGGATTATCGCTTTCTTTCACGAGCGGAGGAGGCCGACTCGGCCGTCACAGGGCCTGCCGATGTTATGCCTGCGGATGTTGCAGCCACCATAGGGACTGCTAATGTTGTGTCACCGGGTGTTGCGGCCACCACTGGGCATGCTGATGTTGTTTCAGTAGATGTTGAGCCACAGCCTAGCACAATGCCACTATGATTTTGTGCCATGCATGTTACACATTTCTTCTAGTGATACACATTATTGTATATGGAGAAATTGTTATACAGTTACACAGTTACACGTTTGTGGATATTTACACATTTTTGTTTAGTTACATAGTTTGTGTAGTAACACATTATTTCCATGTATAGGGGTACGTACTTACATAGTCAAGTGAAAAGGTCGGTACAAGGGGTGCGTAAATACATTTTTTCCCAGATGTATTGGTACATATGTGTTTAATACATGAAAGTTACATACAAACATTGACGGAGCACATGCATGTTCATTTCATCATCATTAGAATCAGCATTGTATGGTGAAGTAATAGATAAATTCATGTGAAAAGTTGAGTATGGCATAATCTTAATTCTATGCCCCATTACTGACGCAATCAGGTGGAGGAGGAAGAGGCAGAGGAGGCCACCGAGGGTAACTTGATGGGTGAGCAAGTGGGGTTCTCAGCTAGGATAGTTATAACACCTGATCCTACCATTAATATTGATCAATTGGGATTTCTCATCCTACATGATTAAAGAAAAAAGGAAAACAAATTAACACGTTATCGCATGGATTTCGCTCTCTCTCTTCACTGATTTGGAATTTTTGTCCTAAGATACATCCACTCGGCTACATATTATTTCAACCACCCCACATCAAAATTTATGTGGGAGCTCTGAGAGAGGAATTGTTTGTCCCTGTCTAGACTTTGATGACATTTTAGGTTTTATTTGAGCAAAATGCATCGTATTGGTGTATAATGCATAGCTTATTCATTTGAACTAGCCTCGAATGGAATAAAATAAATACACTATACGCTTAGAACCTGAAATAATATTACATAGAGAAAAATACCTTGTATGTATACGGCATAATGAATACAAGGTATTTTTCTCTATGTAATATTATTTTATTTCGTAAAGAAGAAGAAGTTAGGGAAAGCTAGTAAAGAAGAAGTTCTCAAATCCTCCAAACCTATATAACTCATATCTCCTACCAACACATCCACATGAATTTTTTCTTTACTAGCTATTGATTCACTGTCACAAGGACAGGAAGACCATAACTTCTCACTCCAACGAGCATTTTTATCTGCTTTAACGTCAACCTGAAAACACGATTCATTATGCCGTATACATTCAAGGTATTTTTCTATATATAATATTATTTTGGGTTCTAAGCATGTAGTGTATTTATTTTATTCCATCCAAGGCTAGTTCAAACAAATAAACTATATGTTATACACCAATACGATGCATTTTGCTCAAATAAAAGCTAAAATGACATCAAAGTCTAGACAGGGACAAACAATTCCTCTCTTAGAGCTCCCACATAAATTTTGATTTAGGGCGGTTGAAATAATATGTAACCGAGTGGATGTATATTAGGACAAAAATTCCAAATTAGTGAAAAGAGAGAGTGAAATCCATGCGAGAACGTGTTAATATGTTTTATTTATTTTTTTAATCATGTAGGATCAAAAGTCCCAGTTGATCAATATTGATGGTAGGATCAGGTGTTATAACTATCCTAGCTGAGAACCCCACTCGCTCACTGATGCGTTCGAAACTAGCAAGTATACTAGTCGCATAAGTAATAAAATGATAAGTAGATATCGTTCCCACGAGGATTGATTCTAATTGAATTTGTTATTCAAAAGCAACAACAGAATAAATGGGGGGTTTTGTTGATGGATTAACTAAATGAAATATTAATGTAAATGCACAATAACACAACACAAAGTAAAATGGAGTGAAAAATTAATGAGAGACACTTGGTTAAGGGTTCTTTCTCTGCCACAAGATATGAATTTGTGAATTAACATAGAATTATCATTCAATTACATCATTGAAGTTATCAACCGTAGATAACAACAAGCTCTGTTACCCCAATCGTTCCTTACTTTGTTGTTAAATAAAATAGGCTCTTTACTTAATCTCTATCCATTAAACAACCCAGAACAAGCTCTCTAAATTTAATTCAATGGATGCATTAGGAAAAGAAAGACAGGTTGATCTAAGCAATAAACACACAAGCTCGGATTATTTAACTTAGGTTATATTCTCCAATTGTAATCTCTGATCACAATTTTTGCTACTAATGATTAGAAATTCAAGACAATTACGGATCAAGATTTCTAGTATAGCAATAAATCACAACAAGATTATATTCAGTTGGCCACTCAAATACAATCAGCAAGCAATCATAAGCATTAAATATGGGAGAATACAAGCAACTTCAATTATAGAATTGGATAACAATTCCTTACACAATCAACTTACAAAAACCATATCAGGGGCTTTGAAATCACCCTCAACCAATTCGATTCAGTTACACATGTTTAAGAACGTGGTAAATACAATACAACATGGAGACATTCCAGAAAATGAAAGGGAAGGGAAAAACTTAGCAAATTTGATGTAATTCTCTTTGCATTGTAGTTCTTCCTCTTTCCAAGCTTCCTTTCTCCTTCAAGAACTCCAAGAGATGAAAGAATTCCAGAGCTGCAACCTCTACCACGTTCTCCCCTCTTCAAGTTATGAAAATAAAACCCTAAAATGTGTTTAAATACTCTGCTACAGTAACTTGCTACAGTGCCCCGTATTTAATAACTGTCTCTTATACACATCTAGATGTGTATAAGAGACAGGGTAAACTCTCCATCTTTACCAAATTGCGATCCGCAAAATACGCATATCTGTCTCTTATACACATCTAGATGTGTATAAGAGACAGATATAGCATGTTATCCGGTTAATTGTATATCGATACAATCAACTCCGAGAAATTGGCTGATTAGCAGAGGTGAAAATGAAGGGTTTTACTCCATTTTTGTGCAAGTTGCTCCAAAACTCCTACAAACATCAAAACCACACAAAAACATAAAAATACCAAGGAATATAGCAAAGAAACATGAACAAATTGATATGAAAGTAATACATAAATAGACACCTATCAAATTCCCCCACACTTAGACTTTGCTAGTCCTCGAGCAACTAAAATGATACGAAACATAACTAAACCGAAACAGAATCAAAGAAAAATAAAAACACACAAATGCTTCAACTTGCAAATAGGCCTCAAAGATTGTACTTAATTACAACTCAAGGAAAACTTCAAAATAATGCACTTGATCAAGAATTTCATCTCAAGGATTAGTTTCGCTTCACTTCAATTCCTCAAGTGTGTGTGTGTAGAGCCATTCTCACGTAATCACTTGTAACCCGGATGAGTTTATGCATAAAAATAAATCGTATTTAATATTGAAGATGTGTGTATAAATGAACTCCATAGGCTTGCTTTTCAAGTCACTCTCCACTAATGTAGACATGCACAACACCAAGGATCAGGTAGGACTTTATTAAGCTTATAACGTTTGGCTTGGGTGAAGGTATGATAAAGGATAATAATTTGGATCAAATCACCCACAAACACATAAATCATTCAAGACTATGTGGAGCTCAACCCTTATAACACAACTTATTTCAATTCACCCGGTTACTCCCCCAAACTTATTTAGAATACTCAATCTTTCTTTTTTTTTTCTTTTTTTTTTGTAGAAAACAAAAGAAAACTATATCCCCACACTTTGTTATTTCATTCTTTTTAAGAACACTCAAGGGTATAGATCTCTTTTTCTTCTTTTTTTCTCTTTTTTTTCTTTT
Organism: Boswellia sacra; assembly: GCA_013180625.2. Lineage (NCBI taxonomy): Eukaryota > Viridiplantae > Streptophyta > Magnoliopsida > Sapindales > Burseraceae > Boswellia > Boswellia sacra. The sequence goes on from SNVD02000548.1 coordinate 134,980, forward strand.
TTTCTTTTTTTTTACAACACTTCCCCTCCCCCACACTTAAACAACACATTGTCCTCAACATGTAAGTACGTGGACAAGAAGTACAGATTGGTTCTTTGTTTTTTTCTTTCTTTTTCGTTTTCTTTTTCTTTTTTTTCACAAACAATAAAATGCACTCGCATTGCTCATGACACAACCCAACCTTCTTTAACTTCCCAAAACCAGAACATAGCTCAAAATGTAATCGTGAATGATCTACATGCTCATAGGTAAGGGATAAACTGTTTGGAAAAAAAATTCATTTGAGGTTAGGAAATCTTTTAGTGAGTTAACAAGAAAAAAACAAAAGGCTTACAGAGGCTCAAAGGGGTAACTAGGGATCAATTTTAATAAAGGTTGGCTATTAAGGCTCAAACGGTCCAAAGATGGCCTAAATCATTTCCCTAATGTTGCACAGTCTAGGATTTCGCCTTGAGTGACCATCAAACAAGTTCTAGAATTCATTGAAATCTGAAGAAACATTTAAATTACATAAACTTTCTCTAAGTGAACAAATAACTCAGTGATAATAGCTCCGTGCTCAATGTTGCGCAAGGAATCAAAAGCAAAGCGAAAACCAATAAACATTTCAAGTACACAGATCCGTGCATCATTTATCATTTTCCAAGAGTTATTCTTAATTCAATCATTATCTTATCATCGACCCACAAAATGCAAGAAAAGAGGTACGTGGCGTTGTTACACCTGAGTCAAGATTGTATATTTCAACAATCCTTAGGACCAGTAGCCCGCACGCTTAAGGTTTTCAGCCTATATACCTTTATTATGAAAGAACAAAACAAGAAACAAGACACTTCAAACAACATGAAATAAACAAACTATAGATTTATTTAGAGAGAATGCGTTTCAAGGGTTGAAGAAACCCCATATTCTGTCATTCTCAAGTTTTTTCCACAAATTTTTTTTGAATCGAAACTGATAAAGACAGAAACACATAACAACTCTAAATTACATAAAACTAAACTTACTCATAAAATAACAAAGTCCAACAAGTCAGCAAACAAAAACAAGTCAGTTAGAATGGGTCTAAAAAGTTTAGAAGTTAGCCTCCTTATTCAGCCAGTATGGATTGAAGAGATCCAGAATGCGTTTCAAGAGAACTTGAACTTTTTAAGCCACCACTCTAAAAACCGAGATTAGAAAATATTACCTGGGACGAAAGAAATAACCTGAAAAAACTCAAAAGAAATGACATGAAAAATCTCAAATAAACACACTGAAAAGAAAGTAAACAAAAACGAAGCAAACCAATAGATAGAGATTACAGATGGAGCGTTAAATCCAGTCTACGCCTTTTATTGCCTTCTCCAAACCAATCAATCCGAGCCGTTGTTGGATCAGGCAAATAGATGAATTCTTGTAGTTTATCAATTAACTCCCCTGCAGTTGAAGCTGTAACCAGGATTTGCCTCGCCGACGGTGAGATGAAGTTTTTTTCTACAGCTTGATCAAGAAAGGACAGCAAACCATCAAAAAAATTATTGACATTTAACAAACCAATAGGTTTCCGATGGATGTTTAGCTGTGCCCAAAAGGTGATTTGAAATATTTCCTCTAATGTACCATAACCACCGGGCAAAGCTATAAGTGCATCAGATTTAATGACCATATGTGCAATACGCTCATGCATGCTAGAGACCTGTAACTCTTCCCTGATTGTGTTGCCTATGATATCTCGTACAGCTAATGGTTTAGGGATAATGTCGAGAACTTTGCTCCCTCCTAAGGATGCAGCTGCTGACACACACCCCATTAACCCAAGACTATTCCCTTCATAAATCAAATGAATACCCCTCGCAGCTAATGTCCTACCAAGATCAAGAGCTGCTGTTATAAACTCTCCATCTTTACCAAATTGCGATCCACAAAATACGCATATATTTTGGAATCGCCGAATTGGTGCTTTCTCCATTGCTAAAAGTGATCTAAACTTGTGTAAGACAATGATGTACGTTAGGTATTATGCGATTCAAGT